>CM030832.1:47510911-47533411 GCA_018105865.1 Metaphire vulgaris | reverse complement strand
ACGCGTCTGTTTAGCTCCAAACGATAGGCTAAATAGAGTTCTATTGATTTTGAGTTCTTTTAAGGTCCCCGAGTCAATTTTGGCACCCCAGTCTGGTCGGCGTCCGGGGCCACCGCCCCCCCTATGCACGCTACTGGTAGTAGCAAACTACCGCTTAGGCCTACAGAATAGGCTGGGCACAGTTAACCTCTTCGTACTCGTCTAGAATCGAAAGCCATCCGCCCAGCAAGCAATGTAAGCCGCGGGCATAACCGGGATGCGACATCGGCCGAGGCTATAGGCGTTATTATAGTGTGGCGCCATAGAAGTCTGTTGATTAAAACCATGGCGGGAAATGCTTGTACGGCGCAGGCAGTGGCTGCTTTGTTTGTTATCACTTGAAATTTTGGCGCTGTGAGACATTAACATATGTTTTGATTTTGAAACAGCAATGACTAGTTAGGATTTAGGTTATACCACCCCACCACCCACCCCTCACCACCCCACTCCACCCCATTCGAATTCCTGTCTATGCCGCTGCTTTTGATGTCTAAAGGCTGCGAAGCTGGAAGACAGGAGGATCGCCTGATCAAAGACATCTTCACCGCCCGTGGCTACAACGCTTACGCAAGACCAGTGGTAAACGAGTCGGACGCGGTGTTAGTCAGTTTCGGCGTCTCCCTCCAGTCCATTGTCAATGTGGTAAGGTCTGACTTAAGACTTACTCGGTGTGAACAGGTTTATATCCAAGGTTTTCTGATTTCAATGGGATTAGGCATTTCTATATTAGTTTGAATTATGCAATACTGTAGTACAAAACTACAAAATTACCAAGAACTGAAATTTTTAATATGTGTGCTGGTTTGGCATTGTATTATTTGTGAATTGTGTTTGTTCTTCGTGTAGAATCAACAATAACTGTTGTTGTGGACACACAGAAGTTTAAGTAGAAGGCTGTTTAAGCTACAGTGGTTCTTAACACTGGAGAAATCCTAATAAACCAGCTGAAATCCAGTTATTAAAATTATTATTTTGCCAAATGATGATAGGTCTTTCCCTATTATGCTGTCAGCTGGTTAATTTATGAATCAATACTCTAAATCATTTAATTTAATTAATTAATCGGTTAAACCACTAAATCAATTTTAATTGTACGTACGCGTGTATGTACCATATACCATATATATATATATATATATATATATATATATATATATATATATATATATATCTGTTTTATAATTAATTGCAGGATGAAAAGACAGAGATGTTGCACACCAATATGTGGCTAAACTACGTAACTACAATGTTCTATTTAACGTTTCCTTCAATTTGCTGTAATATTTGCCGTAGAAAGGTCGTATGTAATGTAATGTAATATATAGATCATGAGCCTTGGTCAAAAGGGCCATCAAAACTTGATGCTTAACATGATTCGTGGGTCAAATTGGTCAAGGGTTAAGTGGGTCAGTTCTCATGGGTTATGAGTAATTTTGAATGAACCGCTGACATCTCTAGTACGTAACTTTATTTGAATTGTTTTACCTGGATTATTCACCACATAGACAGTCACCTGGTTGTCCGTTCCGATTTCCTGGATTTTACCTGGGTCTTGTGTGACTTTGATTTGGGGGCCATCCATAAATGACGTAACGCGATTTTGGCAGATTTTTGACTCTCCCTTCGTAACACGTCGTCACAAAAGTCAGACCCCCCTCAAATATGACGTAGAAACGCGATAAACCCCTCGTCTCGTCTTTCGAAAAAAATCTCGACAAGCAAAAAAGGTAATAACCTAAAAAAACTTTGCATTATATGATGTCACAGTTCCGGAAGCCATCCCTCGTCACACATCGCCACAAATGTTTGAACCCCATCCCTGAGTGAGTTACGTCATTTCTGTGCTTTATGAAGTGGCGCTATAGAAGTTCAAGATAAGATCAGATAATGAAATTGTATAAGCAGACAATTCCAACGATAATTAATTAATTAATTAATTAATTAATTAATTAATTAATTAATTAATGACCTGCTTGAACTTACCTTTAAAAAAACAAATGCATTGATATAGTTCTAACCGCCTGGTTGCTTTGCTTGTAAAAGGCATGGGTTGATTACAAGTTGAAATGGAACACCAGCGATTATGGAGGAGTTGAAAGCATTCGATTGCCTTCAACGATGATTTGGACGCCAGACATCCTTATGTACAACAGGTAATCAAAGTCCTAGGTACTATAGGACGTAGTACAGGTAGAATAAGTCTCCTGTACAACAGGTGGTTACCAGGGCGCGATTTGCGAGCCGAAATCTTCCTCCCAACTTCCCAACTGCATCCCCCTTCTGCTATCATCCCCACCACTACATCCCCACTTTTATTACAGTTTTAATAATTTATTATTATCCCCCAAGCTCGACATATTCCCCCCACTGCTCCAGGTCACAAATGGCATCCTGGTGGTCACCGATCCAAATACTATTAGTTTCTCGATATTCAGACGGGAGTCGGTGTCGTATCATCATCATCATCATCATCCTCATCCTCATTATTATTATTATTATTATTATTATTATTATTATTATTATTATTATTATTATTATTAAATTCTAATTATATATTTGTGCTCAGCAAGTTAAAATCTATTAGTTTCATCAAAATTTGTAGAGGAAGCAAAAACTTGCATTAAATTTGTTGACCAGTGTTATTATTATTATTATTATTATTATTATTATTATTATTATTATTATTATTATTTAGCGCCGATGAAGACATCGACAGTAAGTACCCAACGAACATCGTGGTATCGGCGGATGGTTCGTGCAGTTGGGTGCCTCTGGGTCTGTACATCTCTTCGTGTGCCATCGACATCCGCTGGTTTCCATTTGACGATCAGTTCTGTACGATGAAGTTCGGGTCGTGGACGTACGACGGAAGCAAGATCAACCTCACTGCAAGGAGCGACACCGTCAATCTGGACACATACCAGACCAACTCTTCGGAGAATCGACATCCTCTGGTTTCCAGAGACACAGAGAGAGAGAGAGAGAGAGTTCGAGAGAGGACTTACAGACAGACAGACAGACAGACAGACACTGCAGAGAAGAGACAGAGACAGAGACAATCTGACAGACAGACAGACCAACAGAGACAGAGAGACAGAGACAGAGAGATACAGAATGACAGAGAGATACAGAGACAGAGAGACAGACAGAATGACAGAGACAGAGAGAGACACACATACAAAGAGATATATAGAGACAGAGGGACAGAGACAGAGGGACAGAGACAGAATGACAGAATGACAGAGACAGAGACAGAATAAAAGAGACTGAGAGAGACACATACAAAGAGAGAGAAGAGAGATCGAGATACATCAAGACTGAAACAGAGACAGAGAGAGACAGAGAGACAAATGGAGAGATAGAGGCAGATAGACAGATACAAAGAAAGACAGAAAGACAGATACAAAGAAAGACAGAAACAGACAGAGAAACAGAGACAGACGGAGAACTTTATTAATTTTCAATCAGGATATCACTAATACATAATAATCATGCACTTTTATAGCACCAGTCAGAATACCACAAACTGTCAATAATCGATGGAAATCCTACTCCAGGTCCATTCGTAAAAGACCAGGTCATTCCAGAGATCAGTCAGTGTAAAACAGCGAGACAGAAGTATTATGGAGGATATGCTGATTGAAAGAGATGTGTTTTAAGCCTATATCTGAAAATACCCAGTTTATTGGAAGATCTGACAACCAGAGAGAGAAAGTTTCAGATTTTTGGTCACAGAAATAGAAAAATAAAATCGATTATCAATCAATTATTATAAGAGAGTATCAATATAAATTTTAAGATATAATTATTGTTCTGATGCAATATACAGTCGTTGATTTCTGTTCAACAGAGGTGCCAGCCGTGCGTAATGTATTTCTGTACGAATGTTGTCCTGAAGAATACATTGACATTACGTTTACAATCCACATTCGTCGACGCACTCTTTACTACGGCTTCAACCTCATCATACCGTGCGCACTTATCTCACTCCTCGCACTTTTTACGTTTCTCCTGCCGCCGGACACCAACGCAAAAGTGGGACTTGGTCAGTGAAAACATCTGAACTCTGTTCGGTTGACTCAATCGCATAATTATCCTCTCAAAATTAGTATTCTATTTTTGTAGCGTATGGAAGAGCAAGTAAGTAAGTAAATCTCGTTGTTTTATGTAGCGCTTTCTTGGAATTCTGTTGTGTGTTTTCGGTCTCATTATGTCCCTGATGCGTGTTAGATAACTTGATATCTTAACGTGTTTTTAGGCATCACCATTCTCTTATCTCTGAGCGTTTTTCAACTGATTGTGGCCGAAATGGTTCCATCAACATCAATATCTGTACCACTTGTCGGTAAGTCAAGAATATCGAAAAATACTGTTTATTTTTAATTGAAAAGTTCGGTTTATTAGACTAAATTCGAAATCTATAAAGTATGAATATAGGAGAGATTGTCTGTAGAATTCTGATTCATTATAATCTTCAGTTTTTCTAGACAATTTTAGTGTATCGGTGCATTTTTCAAAATGTAAGACGCACTCTAAATTGGCATAATTCGCCGGGCTACGAGAGGTGAATGCAATATAAAAATCCACATATTGGTTGTTCAATTTCTTTTATTGTCTGTTAGAAATTCATTTGAGTCAAATATACGCAGTTTGTGCAAATGCGTTTTTTCTCCAATATTCTAGGTGTCTATTTCGCCTGCGTCATGCTGATGTGCACGATTTCTCTGATAGTTACAATTGTCGTTCTCAGCTTTCATCACCAGAAACCCGAAATGACGAAACCTTCGCCATTTGTAAGAAATCTAGTATTCGGTGCATGCTCTCTATTAATTCCCTCTTAGAATTTTGATTCAGAACGCTATACAGTATACAGTAGAACTTCGTTATATAACGGACTCCGTTATAACGAAACCTCGGTAATAACGTACTGTACCGCAATGTACGGTCCCGTGTGATGCGCTATCGTATTGGATTGTATTGGATATAACGTACCTTGGATATAACGTAATACATATTACGGACCGGCTAAGTACGTTACAACGAAGTACTACTACTACTACTACTACTACTACTACTACTACTACTACTACTACTACTACTACTACTACTACTACTACTACTACTACTACTACTGTTACATCGGATATAACGTACTACATTTTACAGACCTGTTAAGTACGTCATAAAGAAGTACCACTGTACATAATCTACGTCTAGATATTTGCAGATTGTATTTACGAGGACTTAAAAACATAACAGACCTACAGTAAAATCTGAAATAATTGTAATCTGAGGTTTCACCGTGTTTCAGATGCAGAAATACATCTGTGGTTGGCTGGCCTGGCTGCTGCGAATGTCTCGCCCGGGAAAGGCACCGTCGGCCCCGACGATCTGCCCCAAAAAACCATCGCTGGACGCCGCGGAGACCGGAACTGGGCCGGCGGCAGCCCCAACCGCCGACCCTCGTCGCCCCTCGGCGCAGAACCTGACCGACCCGATCCCCTACGACGGCGGCGGCGGCGGCGGCGACAACGCGGCGGCGGCGACGCCCACGCCACCGCCGCCGCCGCCGGGGACCGAGAACGGACGACGCGTCGTGAGGGTCCGTAACGAACTGAAATGCATCCTGACCGAGCTGAGGTTCGTCACCCGGAAGCTGAAAGACGACGACGACGCAGCCGACGAAACGAACGACTGGAAGTTCGCCGCCATGGTCATCGACCGCCTCTGCTTCTGGATCTTCACCATCTACCTGGTCGTCGCCACGATCGCCATATTCTTCTCCAGTTCCAACCTCCAGCGGGTCGTCACCGGAAAATAGAAACTATACAGTGTAGGACTTCGTTAGAACGTTCTAGGCGAGTTTGTAAGATTTATTACGTTATAGCCCGAGGGTACGTTATTATCCAGTACCATCCAATACGGTAGCGAACCACGCGGGACCGTACATTGCGGTATGTTATTACCGAGGATTCGCTATAACCGAGTCCGTTATAACGAAGTACTACTGTATACCGCATAACGCTTTAACCCCTTAACTGGGGATCCCAAATATATCTGTCCATTTTACATTGAGTTACAGTTAAATACACGGTTAAGGGGTTAAATCAAAATTCTAAGAGGAATGGAGTGCGCCATGGCCGCCAAATACTAAATAACGTTGGCGTAAACTTGGATGAAACTTTGGGGGACCCAAACCCCATACCTCCCCTTCCATTTGATAGCCTCTGAAAACGTGGTGGAGGGACTTGAGCATAACGGTCTAATAGAAGTTTACGCGTACGTCCAATACCACTCAAAACGGTAGCCGGGTGGCGCATCACACACACACGGGACCGTATACTGTATATTGCGGTAATTTATAACGTTATAACCAAGTACGTTATAACGAGGTTCTACTGTACCACTCTTTCGCTGCTGCTGCTTCTATTTGAAACAAAAGTTACTCTATAGAAACGTTAGTCAATGTGCAATTTTCACGGTTGTCCTTCCAAAATATTCGAGGCTTCGGCGAATAGACCACAAATTTTTCAAGGACAAAACTTTTTTCTATTCGCGCATTTTCCCGCCTTCGCTGGAATTTTCAAATTGCTTTCCTGAGTGATTTTTGTATTCGTTTATCGTGATTTCTTGACAACAACTTCTTAAAGGCCTGGGTTGACTTGTTTTACGTAATTCCATCTGTACGCTGCATACGGGTGAACAGTGGCGGTTGCACGTGGGGGATGAGTGGGGTTGCATCCCCACCGGACTTTTTTGCTTGTCAAACTATTTTGGCTAAAAGTCAAGTAAAATGACGGGAGGGGGGAACTGCGGGTGACTATTTCTTTTTGCTTGTCAACCTATGTTTCGGTAAAAGTCTAGTAAAATTCGGGAAAGTTTGACTTTTTTACTTGTCAAGCCTTTTTCTTTATCGGCAAAGTTGATTGATTTTTCTCCTCTCTTTTCACCTATGAATTATTACCTCCCCCACCCACCAATAAATCCTGGAACCGCCACTGTGAATGAAGGTCCTGATACGAAATTCTAGCGCCCTGATGCTCGATTTGGATTTAAATAACCAAAAATACTGCCATTAGTCGGGTAAAATGGACATCGACATTAACACTGGATGGAGGTCGTTGATCTTTGCCGATTGACACAGGATGTCCGACACAGTTTATCAATAATAACTCTTGTGATATATATATATATATATATATATATATATATACACTGTATTTGGTCACGTGACCTTGTGTCCTTACGCCAGACGATCTGCACTCGTTTGACCTCTTTATCTTCGGTCTGCGTTCATGACCTATTAATATTGATGATGATACCGTTAACACACGGGACAGATGTGCTGCTCATCTTCGAAAAGCACGGTCGAATTTTGTGTATGCCTTCAGATTTTAGAATTTCCTGTCTCTGTCTTAATAGTTTTATTTTACTCTGCGCCTCTGTCTGTCTGTGTTTTTGTCTCTGTGTCTGTGTCTGTCTGTCTCTGTCTCTGGCTCTGTATCTGTCTGTCTCCGTCTCTGTCTGTCTCTGTCTGGCTGTCTGGCTGTCTGTCTCTGTCTCTTTCTCTTTCTCTCTGTCTCTGTCTGTCTGTCTCTCTCTCTTTCTCTCTCTCTCTCTCTCTCTCTCTCTCTCTCTCTCTCTCTCTCTCTCTCTCTCTCTCTCTCTCTCTCTCTCTCGCACACACCTGGATAATAATTGTTGTAGTGCTCATTTCCAGTTTTGTTCTACCAAAAGAGTTGTTTCCATCTGCTTCTGGCTGTGCATATATATATATATATCTGTCCGAAACTTAGAATGTAACCTTGGTGACGTAACCAGGGCATGTGGAATCTACACTCCCTGCTCCCCCACCAAACCTACCCTAACTAACTTAGTAAAACAATGCGATAGAAAGACCGAATGCCCAACAGACGTGTGACAGAACGTGTTGTGGGGAGGGAGGGGGAGGTGCGGTTGGCGAGTGGTAATTTGTATCGGTAATTGGGGGAACGTGGTGGAAAGCGGATAGCGATTTTAGTTCATTACAAACACGATTACGGGCAATTACACGTGGACCGTTTTATAATATTCGAGCGAACTGGTCGCTTAGGCTTAGAACAGATGCTGCGTAGGGACGTTTCTAAACGATGCATTTACAACGTATAAGAGCTATAGCTGCTTTCTGGCTGTCTGTCTGTCTGTCTGTCTGTCCCCGTATCTCTGTCTGCCTCTGTATCTCATTCTATCTGTCCCTCTCTCGATCCATCTATCTCTCTGCGTCTGTCTCTCTCATTCTATCTGTCCCTGTCTCTCTGTCAGCCTCTGTCTCTCCCTGTCTGTCTGTCCCTCTGTCTCTATCTATCTCTATCTCTCTGTTTCTTTCTGTCTTTGTCTCTTTGCCTCTGTCTCTGTTTCTGTCTGTCTGTCTTTTCTCTCTCTCTCCCCCCCTCTCTCTCTCTCTCTATGTGCTTTAACTTGTTTTCTGGTTCGTCTATGAAAGTCAAAGCCAGTCATAAACTGTCCCAGAGGATAGAGTGCCGTCATACACCGGGAAACGGCGAACTGTGGAAGGATTACGCACATTCGACGACGGAAAGGAAAAGGGACGCAAAGTGTAACCTAGCAACCGGGGTAAGCACTACACTCGAAAGATAGCTCATAACACAGGGGTAACATAGATTCATAGAAGATCAAGAACCACAGTATGATCAGGTAACCGACTTCCCTGGCTAGTCAGGGAATGTTGATGTTCCAAATCGGTTATTCGAAAATAGTAGATAGATTTTTTATATGAGCAGAAGTCGGCGTTATAGTCATCCGTTGCATCTCTCTCTCTCTCTCTCTCTCTCTCTCTCTCTCTCTCTCTCTCTCTCTGTAGCTCATCCATGCCACTGGCTATATGGCGGTTTGCGGGAGTGGGTCCTTATAAAATCGAGGACCTTTTTTCACCAAGCCACGTGGTGGGCCATATTGCTGTTGCGCCACTGAGGCGAAGATGTCATCACCCAATGGATGGTTGAACCGCTCTAATATTCCGATGTACCCAACGCTCTACAGACTCTGCCTAATCTCCGACCGAAGCGAAGTCTCTTACATAAACAATACAAATGCGGCTTTTAACGAAACTTCTAAATCGAGGTTCCTAAACGCGTTAATGCTGGCATGTTGAGTCCAGCAGTGGCAAAAATTCGTCAAGATATGATGTCATTCGACTTACAGTATATATAAGTCAACAATTTCCAATAAAAAGTATTCTCAATTTCGACATTTTAATGCGAAAAGTTGCCCGTTTACGTTAACTTTATACTTTAAAAAGCTCTGTACGACTTCTGGAATGCTGTTAACGTATGAATTTTTCGCATTTCTAAGATATAGCTACAAGATCGAAGTATATTCTCCCAGTAGTAGGCTATACATATACAGTCTGCCATTTTTTTTCAAAGTCGACGAATTAAAACTTGCGAAACTTCACTTGAATCTCTTTTTAGACAACGATGACTCCCCGCCCCTCAAAAAAACGTTAATTAAATTTTGGGCCAGGCCAGATTGTCTTAAAACAGTATCTTTTGGAAATTAGAACTGACAAGGCTTCAAGGCAGTGGTGTTTGCTAATTCTATATTGAGTTAATTAATCAAGACCGCGTTACTTCCTAATCAAATTGTGCACGGGCGCCGCCCAATAGATTAACAAAAATATATAGTTCCTCTAGAATCTAAACCCTACGATTCAATGAGTGAACTGTTGTGTGACACGCGTTGACACTTCGGTGCTATAGCAGCAGTGACGCTCGAAAAGCCCTAACCCCAATTTCGAATTAACAAGTGCTTAGGCCTATAGTTGACGCTCTATGTCGGCGAATCATGCATGCACTGTCTTTCTAATTAACTGTCCTTGACAATTTTATGTCGAACTTCGACAATTGCACTCGAAGTACAGTCGCACTGAATGTTAATGGACCACTTTCGGCGTTCATTTAATGACCATATTTTTGTTTGCTGGCGATGATGATGATGATGTAGTAGTAGTAGTATAGGACTGTGCTGACATAATGGCCGGCAATTTCTGGCCCCAAACAGCCAGTTTCCTGGGTAGGAAAGCAATTACACGAAACGCGGTGGAACTGCCTGTCTGTTTAGAAGAAGGACAGTTGATCTTCAAAATACCAACATCTCTCATTTTACTCCATTAATTTCATTGAGCATTTCTGCTTTCGGACAACTCTCACGCACATATATAGATACATAAAAATCGAACGACTACTTCTAGTAGGTTTAGAGAGCAGGAGGTCCGGGATCGTAACTGATCCTCCACTCACCTATTAAACAGTTTAAAATACTGGCGTTTAATTACGTACGCTGCTAGTGAAGAAAATAATCGAGTTTCATTGCCACAAGATATCAGTCTATTACGTAAAATCGATTAATTTTTCAACGGGATATTCATCACTTGATAACTGATATCAAGAAAATTTGCGTCATGGTGCTGGTTCACGCCATCTAAGAACATTGGCCTATCTAGGTTGTGGCAGGTAGGGCAGCAGTCTTGGACAGCAGTCTTGAGCAGCAGTCTTGGGCGCCACTTGAAAGGGGGCAGGGTTATTTCTAAGACTATTTGGGGTGTCGTTTAATTTGGGGTGTCGGTTTAAGTTTAATTTGGGGTGTCGGTAAATTCTGTGGTCCCCTGCCAAAAAAGTCTGACAAGCAAAAAAAGAAGATCATCCCATAGCTGAAATTGGTGGGGGTGTTGGGGTGTCGGTCTCAAATTGGGGGTGTTGGGGGATGTTAGGGGTGTAATAATATCCCTGGGGAAACTCTGTGATCTTGCTCTACTCAGCGCAGAAAGAGAGGAAACTAAGAAAACCGACTTTGAGCACATCATCGTAGACAAGTTCGCATCAGTAAAAGCAAGAAAAGTGCATCTGTAGTTTTAATCTTTCGTCAAAAAATGTCATGATTTTATTAATTAAACACCTGCTAACCTGCTAAGGGGCTGGCTGTCCATTAATTACGTCAAAAATAGGGAAGAGGGGTTTGAAAAAGTTTGACAGCTGTTGACGGGAGAGGGGTCAAAATAAGTTGACGTCAACAATTTTATTTTCTTTAGAGTCTAAAATGATAAAAATAGGAAATTTCATGGAACACTATTTATTACAACGGAAAAAGTCTGACAAGCAAAAAAGGTCATCACCACCATATTATGACGCTTGATGAACAAAAGAAAGGGAAAAGCATCGCTGCAAAAACAATAACCTTCTAAACTTTTTAGGGGGACCCGTCACTGGTCTTAGTAGGGGGTGTCAAAAGGTTTTGACATAATTATAAGGGGTCACTGAAAGTTGACAGTTGTTGACAAGGGGAAGGGGTCAAAAATTACCCAAAATTGTTGACATAATTAATGGACAGCCCCTAATCTAATTTTCTGACCACTTTATCATGGGTTCCAAATACCCTGGGTATGCCCCAGCCTAAGAGTAATGTCATAAGTTCATGTCCGATCCAAGCAACTGTGTTGCGATCCAAAATCGGAAACTAAATGATCACAATCAAAACAATTGCTGATCCAGATCTAGAAATTCGTCTACTATTCTAATAGTGGCCCGCGGGCCAGATCCGACCCGCCATTTGCCGTGAAATGGCCCGCGAAGAAACTGAAACCCTAATTAACATTTTAATAATACCTCGAAATTACATGTATTTTGAAATGTCTTGTTTTCAAATTGCCTGCTTTCTATAACCTATGACCTGTGTTTTTCAAAAGCACTTGTCCTTGGGTACGAGTTATAAAGAATTTGACTCTTCATAACATTCGATTGAATACTCACGATCTAAGACTTTCCAAATCGAATAAAATATAATAGCCTATTAAAAATCAAAATCTTGATTTGCGCATTGATTTCCCTCTTTGATTGATTTCACTGATTTAACATACTACACACACAGATATATATATATATATACATACATACATACATACATACATACATACATGTATTAATGTATATATATTATATATATGCAGTATTTTCCACTTTTGATTTTGTTCCACGTTGATTTTTGAGGCAAAGAACTAGAGAAAGGCCTAATTTTAAGATTCGAATTTTTGAATAAATCTCTTTTTAAATCGCCAAAATTTCTAGGCTAATGTCGAATAAGCATGAGACTGAATATTATTCGCCTAAAACAAATATTTTCAATGCGCCGTGAGCACATGATAAAACAATATATAGCATTTATACCCACGCACACGCACAAATACAAGCATGCATATATATATATATATATATATATATATATATATATATATATATATATATATATATATAGTAAATATAGTATATACTGTAATTTTGAGCTGTGTGAACGGAACATTGATGGCTTTGAGTAATTGGCATTGATTGTCCGTTTCCTATCGTCTGAAACGAAGCTTCCGCCTACGAATCGTATAACAGTGAAAAACGATGGATTCCATCGTAGTCTCATACCATTATAAACTCCTCTTGGCGGTAGTGATGGTGATGATGATGAGGTTGTAATATTACGATCCTACTCAATGCACACAAAGCCAAATTCTTGCCTACTAGATTCCAATGCTAATCACCATGTATTTGGCCTAGATCAGCAGCATCCAATGTATATGCGAAATGCATTGATTTTAGCATGATATATATATACACATATCGTTTTAAAATCAATGTGTTTCGCAGTCCAATGACGTCATCAACTTCCGGTTACTAAAAATGAGTGGAAAGTTCATTTCTGAGTGTGACCGCCAAATTTCATAGCTATGTCACCAAGCAATCTCCAGTTGCAGCAATTAATAGACGCTCTGGTGTTAAAAATTCAATGGATCCAAGTTCGAGGACCCGAGCATGGCTGACGTCAGTCCTTACTTTAAGTCTTAAGACGTCTATGATCTATATATATATCTCGTCAGGTTCCTCGAGGTCGGCCATATATATATATATATATATATATATATATATATATATATATATATATATATATAACCTATATATATATATATATATATATATATATATATATATATATATATATATGGCCGACTCCGGACAATTAACTTTTATCTCCGGACAATTTTTTTATTATAACAACTTCGGTAATGAAGCATTGAGGGCAAATAAAAATATTTTAAAAATTTAATATATAATTATATATATATATATATATTCGTTTATCATTCAGAAACCAAGATGAACAGCGAAAAGAAGAAGATAAAATTCGCGTCGTCAAGGGATTGTCGGCATTCAGTAAGTAGCTAAACATCTGCTGTCTCAGAACACTACCCCCCCCCCCACTTAGAACCAGTGTTTAATCTAGGGCGTTTCCGTGGAAAATTGCCCTTTCCTCAAATTTCTAATACCCCCGGAAATTTTGAAATACTACATGGACTAACAGCGGCCCCTATCAGAATTCCCCGTCTTTTCAGTTCCCTCCACCCCGGAGTCCAGGAGTCTAGATTAAACACTGCTTTCAGAACGGTTATGCAAGTTGATGAAAAATAGATCCCAATAACTCCCTCCCCTAGACGTACCCTATCCCTTATAATAATTTCTGTGATTCAGAGACGACCCCTATAATAATAATAATAATAATAATAATAATAATAATAATAATAATAATAATAATAATAATAATGTGATTTTAAGTGGTTTAGGAGGCTAAGTAAGCCTGTGTGAAAACCAATGACCCCTGTTTTTCAGACTTCAGGCCCTGGAGGGGGAGGGGAGAGAAATTGACTTGGCTGGAGGTGAGAGACACAGTCTAATGCAAAAAATTGTGTCAGTGGTTTGGGTGAATTTTTGTGTTTTGGGAGATTTCTCCTGTCAGGCACGTATAAAACACTGCTCTTGCCTTGGCGATCTGCCAAACAGAGGGTTGTTCCCCCAGCCTTATATTTAAATGCCTCTAAGTGCGTTCAATCATAGAGGACCCATTTTTTAAAATTGCAATTTAATAAATTCTGACGCGAACAACACGAATGCTTATTTGCTTTCTCAATTAACTCTACAAGTTGTTGTTGGATACTTACAGAAATGCATGAAATTAATCCTGATAACCCATCCCTAAACCAGTGGCGTCGCTAGGGGAGGGGATGTGCGGGTCGCACCGGTTTACACCAATTACAGCATCACAAGGGGGGTAGGGGGGTGACGCCGGAAACGTTTGATGTTTGTAAATAATTGAATAGTCTAAACGACTTCATTTGTACGTATCAGCTGGCACAGTAGAACTCATTGATTTTCATGGCGATTCTGTTGTTGAGTGGGAGGGGGAGAGGAGAGGTGACATCATGATTGTACCGCGCCGAGTGACACCAACTCTAGTGACACCTCTACCCTAACACGGTACACCCATCCAATACATAATAATAATAATAATAATAATAATAATAATAATAATAATAATAATAATAATAATAATAATAATAATAATAATAATAATAATAATAATAATAATAAACGCAATGTCTTACAACTTCAGCAAACCTGAGAACCGTCCACTTATGCAAATGTTCCGTAGACACTCTTCAGACAGTTTAAAAGCATTTTAGAAATTACAGCCGATCCTCATTATGACGTAGGCTACTTAGCAGGTCGGTAAAACTTACACCAGTGTCTCGCAAACTGTGTGCCGCGGCACACTAGTGTGCCGCTAGAGATTCCAGCTGTGCCGTGAAAGAATTTCAGAATTTTACTATTATTTTAATTTTTTTGTTCCCTTCCTAAAAATTTTGCCGGATGAGCAAGTGTAAAAATGGCGTCATATATAGAACCTCACACCAGCCTGCGGCACAGCCTACAATACAATATATCGGACATCCATTTTTTTATATAACGTTGCGCGCGCAACGATACAACTGCCAGAAATTAACGTCTTTCGTTGACGTCACCGTCCTTGCGACCTTTACAATGTAAAAACAACAGCGTCTGAGCGCGCAAGGATACATTTGACCCAATTACCGTTTTGAAATTATTACATTGCATGTGTTGAGATGTTGCAATAGTAGGGTAACTATAAGTATAGTAACAGTTGAATTTGATGCTTTTACCGAGATTTAGCCCTATGAAATTTGAAATGGATAAATTTTTGGCAAGATCTGAGAAAATGCAAGGTGAAAACGACACTAAGGAAAACAACGGCGAGAATCTACAGTCTATGAACGTTACTTTCGCGTTTGTTACATCTACATATCATTATATGTGACTGCAGACCCGGCAGTTCCTTAATAAAGAACACTCAATTTAATAAATTGTTGGTTGGTTTTGTAATTTTATGAAGAATGTGCCGTGAAAAAAATTTGTTCTGTTTAGTGTGCCGCGAGGTAAAAAGTTTGCGAGACACTGACTTACACTGTAGCACGTAATGATCGAGGTACCAATACGATCCAATACGGTATAGCGCATCACATGGGACCGGTGTACACATTGCGGTACGTTATATCCGAGTATACGGTCATAACCGAGTTCGTTATAACGAAGTTCTGCTGTATTTTCAGTGTCTGAAATGGCTTCGGTCGAATGTTCTTCTTACGATGACGCTGGCCGGAGTGTTTCTCGGCGGAATCATCGGATTTTCCGTCCGGATGTACAGTCCATCGGAGGAAGTCATCATGTTCATCTCGTTTCCTGGTGACATGCTCATGAGGATGCTGAAGATGATTATTCTACCTCTTATCGTATCCAGCTTAATAGCAGGTGGGTGGTTAATTTAACCCTTAACCGTGTATTTAACTGTAACTCAATGTAAAATGGACGGATATATCCGGGATCCCTAGTATTAAGACAGATGACTACAGTAGAACTTCGTTATAACGTGCTTAGCGGATTCGTAAACTTTGGAGCGTTATGTCCGAGGGACGACAGGAAGTTAGCAGAGTGGTAACAACGTTGGACGACGGAGCAGAAGGTCGCGGGTTCGAGACCCGCAGCAGCCCTAAGGTCGACTCGGCCTTTTTTCGCCAGATGGCGATGGCAACTGGGTAGCGGATTAATTAATCCGCGGAGTAAACAGGCGCGTTGCACGAGAACACTGACTCCGTATCATGTAATATGCACCAGTCGCCTAGACTAAAGTAGGCCCATCACTGTCTTATCAAGCTACTCTAAAGCCTCTGAGTAGAAATACAAGAGGCGCCATAGAAGTCTTTTTAAAATTACTTTTGTTACATTACGTCGCTTCTCCGACCACAGGGTTGTCTCAACTGGACGCTGTTGCGTGCGGGCGATTGGGCAGCAAAGCGTTGGCCTACTACGCCTTCACAACGGGGATGGCGGTGCTGATCGGAATAGCGTGCGTCCTCATTATTCACCCGGGCCATCCGGCGATCAAGGAGAATCTCGGAGAGGGAGAGGAGAATCGAAAGGTCACGACCTTGGACGCCTTCCTTGACCTTGTCAGGTGAACTATTTCAAACCGGCGGTCGTGCTTTTAGTGACCGAATATTAATTATTAATTATTAATGACCGGATCCAGGGATATTTTTAAGATTGTGAATTTTGGGGGTGTCGACCTCAAATTGGGGGGAGGGGTGTCCGGAGTTAATTAGTATGCATTTTGTATGCAAACCATTGTCAAATTACCAAAAATTTTTGGAGGGGTGTCGATCTCATATTCGGGGTGTTGGGGGGGGGGTGTAAAAATATCCCTGGCCGGATCGCCGGAAAAACTACTACTAAACTAGTGTATCTGTTTGCCCGTCAAACATGACAGGGGAGCGTTTTCCGTTTTTTCCTACTCGACGATACTCGGCCAATTGCTTTCCGATATATTACATTTCGATGATGATGATGGTGATGATGATGATGATGGTGGTGGTGGTGATGATGACGATGATGATGAAATTTTATTCTGCGCAGAAATATGTTCCCGGAGAACCTTGTCCAAGCCTGTTTCCAGAACATGCAGACCTTCTACAAACCGGCTCCGATCAAGGTCGCCAAGGCGGTGAACGTTTCCGACGTCACAACCACCGTCGTCATGGTAACAACGGAAAGCCTTGACAACGCTTCCAAAATCCGAGCGGCATCCGAGAATCTCGTCAGAGAGATGAGATACACAGACGGGATGAACGTAATGGGTGACGTCATCTGTTGGCTAATAATAGATTTCTCCTGCGTTAAAAACTACGGTCGCCCGTACAGGGTGGCGCAAAAAACCCGGACTAGCCACATTCAGGTTTGCATTTAATATAGTCCGGTTTTTTGCGCCGCCCTCTGTATTCCTCTAATCCAACTTCCGTTTGTCCGCTACTAATTCTATGTACTCGTACAAGCTGATTGATTGATTGATTGATTATCTTCTTCAGGTGCTATGTCCAAAGACAGGTTCCATACTCCAGCGTCGCCACTCCTCTGTCTCTCTCTGTCTCTCTGTCTCTCTCTGTCTCTCTCTGTCTCTCTTTGTCTCTCTCTGTCTCTCTCTGTCTCTCTCTGTCTCTCTCTGTCTCTCTCTGTCTCTCTCTGTCTCTCTCTGTCTCTCTCTGTCTCTCTCTGTCTCTCTCTGTCTCTCTCTCTCTCTCTGTCTCTCTCTGTCTCTCTGTCTTGAGCTTTTATCTACAGGATTGAACACTTGTTTTTTGCCGTAGTGTCGAACATCCACTCCAACATTGATTAATATGTACTCCTAAATCTGTTCGGACTAAATCATGGATGCATGAATCGCATTGATTTGAATGAGAATTCGGTAGGAAATGCAATGAAATGAAAAGTGTCGCTTTCTGGCAACCATGATTTTAGAACTTTTATTATTTTTTTTCCAGGTATAATCGTCTTTTGCATTGCGTTTGGGCTGATCATTGGCCAACTGGGCGAACAGACGAGAGTCATGTACGACTTCTTTATGGCCCTCAACGAAGTGATCATGCGCCTTGTTGGAATCATGATGTGGTTGGTAGCGTTTATTTCTCAAATTTTTACGATAATTCTTTGGACTGGTACTATATGCATTGGCGTAGCCACTCGGAGCGCGGGGGGGGGGGGGTTCAGGGGGTCCGGCCCTCTATTTGGACTGGGACCGGTCGTGGGATTTGTGCGAATAGTTTGGAGGGGGTAGGGGTAGGTGGTAGTGGAGAACGAACGAAGAGAAACTTTGTGTGTATCAGTAGTGTTTCAGTGTGAAGATATTGGTTAAAAGTCATAATTTGTTACTGTTACAGAATAGATTTACGTTTTCCAGGGGCAAATTCTCCCTTGCCCCCATATTTGGACCCCATTTAAACATTTTTTGCTTTCAAAATTTATACGTGCTGAGTATGTAACTGTGAGAACCTTTGAATTAATTACGAGTGATGGATGACACATGTTCACGTCTGCACTAAGACAAGCCTCGCTAAATTGCAACAGACGAATAAAGTTGCTCTCTAGACAGATAAAAATTCCCATTCAGTGTCAAAATATGTGGCAGTCGGGAGCACGGAGGTTATCTTGATTGTGGGATTCTGCCAGATGGCGAGGTTCTTGTGGTTACACCCGGCCTGTGGAAATTAATCTTGCTCTGATTGATTCAAAGCAACGAATGGGAAAGTATACGCACCATACGAGCGTTTCTTTACATAGGCACCCAAGAGGCCACAAATACAAATTCCCCAAAGCGAGGAAGGAAGAAAAATGTTTTTAATGCAAGGATGGTGGGTGGTGGACAAATGGAACCGTTTGAACGAAAAGGCAGTAACAGTTGAAACAATAAACGGATTCAAAGGTTATCTTGGAACATTGAGTTAGTAAATGTTAAGAGTGGTTAGACTGGTTTTCACACAGACTAATGCCACCTAAACCACTTTATATCACGTTATTATTATTATTATTGCTATTATTATTATTGCTATTATTATTATTATTATTATTATTATTATTATTATTATTATTATTATTATTACTCTTATTATTATTACTATTATTATTGCTATTATTATTATTATTATTATTATTATTATTATTATTATTATTATTATTACTATTATTATTATTATTGCTATTATTATTATTACTATTACTATTATTATTATTGCTATTATTATTATTACTATTATTATTGCTATTATTATTATTACTATTATTATTATTATTGCTATTATTATTATTACTATTATTATTATTATTATTATTATTATTATATTATTATTTGTTATTATTATTATTATTATTTGTAGGTATTCTCCATTTGGAATCATGTGTCTTATCGCTGGTAAGATCATGAGTCTTCCGAATTTGGCGAAAACAGCCGAGCAACTGGGCATGTACATGTTGACCGTAATAACGGGCCTTTTAATTCACACGTTCTGCACCTGTGCGTTTTATACTTGGTCATCACGAGGAAAAATCCCGCGAAGTTCGTCCAAGGAATGGCGCAGGCGCTGATTACGGCACTCGGCACGGCTTCCAGGTACGAACAGGGGACGTCCGGCTCGCGCTCATCATCTTTGGAGGAGCTTATGGAAACCTAACAGAGACATAGAGCTAGGAAACGATGACGATAATGAAAACGATAACAACGACGATAACGATAATGATAATGACGACGTTGACGACGACGACGATGATGATGATGATGACTGCAACTCTTTGCAAAGCATTTTCTGAAGTTGAAAGTTTTCTTTTTTATTACTACTCAACAAGATCACTATAGAATTTGTGGGTTCTATGCGAGAATTGATCTATGAAAACGACTATTTTAACGCACAAGACATCATCCTAAAAACTAGTCATCAATTAATTAGTTAAGTAGGTATGCAAAGTCTCGTGAATTTGTATAGCGCTCTCGGATGTAAGCACCGTTGTGGCTGCTTGTTCATTGGAGCTTAGTATGCTGTTGAAATGGCTGAAGTCGAAGTATAGGACCTATAGTTATCAGCTGGGAAAAGTCATTTCCAGAGATCAGTCGTTGTTGGAGAAGCAGCAAGACAGACAAAAGAGGAAAAGAGATATGATTTAACAATGGATTTGATAGTACTTTATGACACCTTATGTTATTATCATAATATCGTCATTACAATTGTTATAATTGTTATTATTATTATTATTATTATTATTATTATTATTATTATTATTATTATTATTATTATCATCATCATTATCGTCATCGTTATCGTTATTATTATAATCATTATCGTCATAGTTGTCGTTATTTATTATCATTATCGCCATCGATATCAACATAATTATTATCACCATCGCCATCGTTATCATTATTATTATCATCATTATCGTCATCGTTATCATTATCATTATCGTCAACGTTATCGTTATTATTATTATTATTATTATTATTATTATCACAATTATCGTCCTCGTTATCATTATTATTATCATTATTATTATCATTGTTATCGTCATCATTTTCTGGTTCTATGTATCCTGTGTGTTGTTGTAACGCGTCAATGCAGCACTGCTGCCCTTCCCGTGACGTTTCGTTGTCTCGAAGAGAACCTCGGTATCGACCGTCGCGTGACGCGCTTCATGATGCCGGTCGGGGCGACGGTCAACATGGACGGAACGGCCCTCTACGAGGCAGTGGCCGCCATATTCATCGCCCAGATGAACGGCATCACACTGTCCGCCGGGGAGGTGATCACTGTCAGGTTAGGAAGCCAATCCGCCGAGTCAATTGTTCTTGTTCTTATTCTTGTTCTTCTTGTTCTTGTTCTTATTCTTGTTATTGTTCTTCTTGTTCTTATTCTTATTCTTGTTTTTTCTTCTTGTTCTTGTTCTTATTCTTATTCTTGTTCTTCTTTTTCTTGTTCTTCTTGTTCTTGTTCTTATTCTTGTTCTTCTTGATCTTCTTGATCTTCTTGTTCTTCTTGTTCTTATTCTTGTACTTCCTCTTCCTCTTCCTCTTCTTTCCTCTTCCTCTTCCTCTTCTTCTTCCTCTTCTTCTTCTCTTCCTTCTTCTTCTTCTTCTTCTTCTTCTTCTTCTTCTTCTTCTTCTTCTTCTTCTTCTTCTTCTTCTTCTTCTTCTTCTTCTTCTTCTTCTTCTTCTTCTTCTTCTTCTTCTTCTTCTTAATCGTCCAGCGTTGTTACCACTCTGCCATCTTCCCGACCTTAACTGGATAGCTGTACTGTATAAGCGGGGTCAAATGACCGTCGATCGGTGTTTTCCGTTGTATTGCAGTCGCTGGACTCGCCACCTGATCCTGGTTCTGACAGCGTCGGGGCCCAGCCGACATCAGTCTCATCGCGCTGGATTGGTCAAGCAATGATCCTGGTTCTGATATATATATATATCTATCCCATATCTGATTAACATCAGTCTCATTATTTTGCAGTGGATTCGCCCATCCACATTTTAGTAAGCATATATTCGTTTATTTTTGATAATAACCCTTAAATATTTGCCATTTGTCATTATTGTTAACTATCAATTATAGTTTCGATGCATATGGCGCGTACATAGATTAAAGATTTTACATATGAACGCTAAACAAAATATGCCTTTTTGCGTTAATGAGCCCATTAATTAGGCGACCATCCATATTTGACATCGTTTCATTTGCAACGCTATTAATTAATTAGCGAAGAGCTTTAAGTCAATTTGAGTTTGATCTCTGACGCATTAGAAATCAATTTATTGCGCTTTTCTGGAAAAACACCTCAGGGATCGCATCAGGACGACGGTCAACGTGCTCGGCGATTCGTTTGGCGCCGCCATCGTCAACCACCTGTCAAGAGCGGAACTGGAGGAACAAGAACGAATACACGTCGAGGCGCGCAGAGCCTCGCTTCGAGAACGAGTAGCCATAGAACTGGAGGAGACAGGTTTCGAAGTGGACGGGGTCTCCGGGAGACGAGGCCCTCTTGGTAATAATTATTAATCCCTCATCACTAAATACAGGCCCATATCCTGTTCGTATTCATCTTTCATTTTCTGAATATGCCTACATTTGTGATATTGTGAGCTTTGTATGTGGTTTAAAACGGATATGGCGATGATATTGACGTTGAGCGCTGGAAACGTAAATTTACGTCCTTGTTTTGACACTACGGGGCGCTGGGAACGTCACGTGACGCCCTCTGTTCAATGCAAACTATTTTAGCTAAACACTTTAGCTAAACACTTTAAACACTTGCATATGTTTCTGGTTGATAGCGACCGCGACTGGCAAAGAAAATGCACGGTGCCTATTAACCAACTATTCAATAGAAGATTGATGTGTTATGCCTAGTATGCTGAACATCATAGCCGTTGTAATAATAATAATAATAATAATAATAATAATAATAATAATAATAATAATAATAATAATAATACTAATACTACTACTACTACTACTACTACTACTACTACTACTACTACTACTACTACTACTACTACTACTACTACTAATAATAATAATAATGTGATTTAAAGTGGTTTAGGAGGCTAAGTAAGCCTGTGTGAAAACCACTGTTGTAACTCTCCGCATCCAATAACCTAATTTTCCGAGATAGCCTTTGAATCCGTTTACTGTTTCAACTGACTCTCTCA
>CM030832.1:47443411-47505911 GCA_018105865.1 Metaphire vulgaris | reverse complement strand
GGTTATAACGTATACCGCAATGTACGGTCCCGTGTGATGCGCTACTGTATTGGATGGCTTTGGATATAGCGCAGCTCAGATGCAGCGTACTCGATTTTACAGGTCCGCTAAGTGTGTTATAACGAAGTTCTACTGTAATCCAGATATGTCCATGGGTCCATTTTTTAAGAACCCAATCCAACCCGACGCATCAAATCTCCAACCCAACCTACCGTAATACATTATAATTTCTTAAGCCATGACTTCTTTTCTTACCCAACCCAACCCGACCCACCATTAATATGGAAAAGTCTGACCCAACCAAACCCACCGTAATACATTACAATTTCTTAAACCATGACTTATTTTCTGACCCAACCCGACCCACCATTAACATGGAAAAGTGTGACCTCCCTCCACGTTACGTCACTGGTCTGGTTCCATTAATAACCTGGCCCAACCTAACCTAACTCTCATGGGCTAACTCAACCCATGGCCATCTCTGCTGTAATCTCCTAGAAATAACGTTGAAACGTTAATATATCCGTTCGCAAAAGAACCTTCAAGCGACCTTCCAAACGCAAGTAATAATACTGCACGTCTCGTAAAATGCTGTACACTGTAGTTTCTAATAAGCAATTCGTATGCATTGAGGCGGCGTCGGCGTCACTTCGTACCGTCTACGACCCGGGCTACCCTCCAGACCAGCAGGACGACCAGGGCGGCGGCCGCCTGCTGTCCGTCGTCACCCGATACGCCGCCCAAGTAGATGATATCGACGGTGAACGAGGTGCCAATGACCAGTGCGTCGAAAATCTGAAATTCACCACCGGCATCGGTGTACTATTTGTCAGTTGAGAGGGGCTTTTTAAATCAAGGCTATTGGATTTCTAATAAAAATCGTGGATGGAATTGAATTAGATGTTCTATCGGTTATATCTATTAATCCCGCTATTTAAGATTTTAATCGCAATCATAACATACGCACAGCTCTAATTCTAAAGAATATTAGTTAGATAAGGTTTTGGCGTTGGGCAGGGGAGAGGTGAATTTCAAAGTGTATGTGGGAGGTGGGGGGTAACAGAAAAGTCGCGTTTATCCAAAGCAATTCTAGATCATAGACTTCATAAATTTCAATTTCGCAATAATTCACGAATTCACAATTCATTTCAATTAATAGAAATCGATTCATTGTAGATTTTGGGGTTAAATTCCTGCCTGGTCTAAGCCGGCTCCGATCAAAAATTGTGCCCATCTTTCCTACCCCAACAGGTACTAGGAAATGCTGGGGCGGGTGTAGTAGAATACCCTTCCACGGTTTCATTGACGAATCTAACACTGGCAGCATGTGAGGTGTAGATAGGCCTATACATCATAAGACCGAATCACAAACTATTTCTCATGTTACGCTCCTGTTTAAAACGAAATGAAATATCAAAACCCTCATCTTGGACTCAAATTCATTACATTCATTTTATTCTATTTAGATTCAATGGGTTCAGATACTGTATTTTAGCAAGCATAACTCAATTGTACAGTGCAATTAACAGCAATAATAATATAATAATAACAAAGTTTAAGGTGCCCTGTGTGAGAACCGCTATGTTTTGAACGTCCAATCTAGTATCCTAGTGTATTAAGGCTTATTTTGAAATCATTTGAATTCCATTACTAATATTGATCTTTACCTCGATCTTATGGCGACAGATGAATCGTCCCAGTGCAATAATCCTTACCAGATCCTATACAAGTGTAAGAATATTTATATTAGATTTTAGTTATAGTCCATAGAAAATACCAGCATCACCTGAAGTCGATTCAGTTAGGCCTACTAACTCACTTCGCGGGAAGATGTCAAGGAGATATTCACACGGTCATTTCTCCAGTGGTGTTTCCACCATGTTGATGACTGTGGATGCGTCCCCTTAGTCGGAGTTATTTTGCTTGTCAACACATTTTTCGTAAGCTTTTTAAAAAATTTAAAATTTTTACATTCGGTGAACTAAATACCGCGGATGCGTAAGGACCCTTTTTTGCTTGTCAACCCATTTTTGCGGTAAATTTTGAAAAACCCTACTGAAAATTACTGCGGATGACGTTTTTTGCTTGTCAGCCTTTTCCGGTAAGGTTTATTAACATTTAGTGGACAAAACGCTAAGAAGAATCACCTTTCCCCTCTCAATTCTGTTTTTAAACTTTGCATCTCCAACTACTGCAACCAGCTTCCTATCATTTTTTCATCCCTCCCACCATGAATTCCTGGAACCGCCACTGCATTTCTCTGTTTTGAATTAGATCTGTATTGGAATAAATAGCTGTCATCAAATCCAGTATTTATTTTTGTTGGAGTCTAAATATATAAATAAAAGATAGAAAACCTTATTACAGCGTCGAGTCAGATTGAATACAAGGGGCCGACTCAATTATTGAGTTTTATTACTATTCTGAACGCAGAGGTTTTGTCGGCGAACTTTGCATTTACTTAGCATACTTACTTTCGTCTTGACTTTCTAATACAGGCTTACTGACTCCCCCCCTACACCTAACAAGGGAAAATTCCGTGCTCTCGTTAGCTTATTCAACTTACTTATTTAAAATAGAAGTGATGATTATATATATATATATATATATATATATATATATATATATATACAGTATACATAATTATTCGTTTCCCTCACTGGTCTGACAGAAAATGCCATCGACAGCTTATTATGTGGCTCGCGGTGAAGCAGTGGTAGGATTCTTGACGCACAATCGGAGAGTAGCGGGTTCGAATCCGACACTAGCCACTGCACAGCGACCTTGGTCAAATATTATTGTTCAGCCATTAATTGTTTCACTCCTACGATTCTTCACTTTTTAAATGACAACCTACGTCAACAATAGTAATCATATAACAATAATAATAATAATAATAATAATAATAATAATAATAATAATAATAATAATAATAATTGGCACTTCTATAGCACCATTTCTAATACTCAAGGGTATCAATCGATGGTACTTTAAATCCATTCGTGAAAGACCAGGTCATTCCAGAGATCATTCAGAGGGCAACAGACTATGGAGATAATAATAATAATAATAATAATAATAATAATAATAATAATAATAATAATAATAATAATAATAATAAGAATAATAAGAATATCCGTGACACTCCAGAGATTCAACGCAGTCGCCTTCCATGGAACTTTCAGCACATAAGAGACTTGAGAATAATAATAATAATAATAATAATAATAATAATAATAATAATAATAATAATAATAATAATAACAATAACAATAATAATAATGTAATAATAATAATGCAATAATAATACTGTAATAATAATAATAACTATTCTGCTACTAGGCTACATGTTTGGATCGGGGGGCATAATTCCCCCAGATTATTCCAGCCACACGATGTCCCAGTTTAAGAAATTTCTCGACGCTACCCACCTCAAGAACCAGGAATCCAAGAATTGCGATGCTGATAAAGTGCAGGGAGTGAGCAACTTGGCGAAAGACGTCCTGTCTCGCCAGCGATTCCGAGTAAGCAATATACTGGTCGAGGTCGACCCCACGACCCGTCCGGGTCGGTCTGTCCATTGGGTCATGATCCGACTCTTTCGTTCGACCGTCTGACCGTCCCTCTCGTGGACCCTCGAAGCGGAGGTCGTGCGATTTCTTGCGCTGGTCGTGGTCGATGTCTTCATGGACCGGGTCGTCCCGTGACCCGTGTCTCGTTCGACCTCGATATTCGACCCGATTAATCGGAGACTTGGAAAGTTGGTCGGGATGAGCGTGGTGTATGAAGTCGACCAAAGCATTCAACTGTTCGTCCATCTTATGAAGTCTCTCTTGATTTTATAAAAAAGATACAAAGTTTATAATATGAACAAGTGCATCTATTATTATTAATTATTATTATTATTACAATTATTATTATTACAATTATTATTATTATTATTGTTATTATTATTACAATTATTATTATTATTACAATTATTATTATTATTACAATTATTATTATTATTATTATTGTTATTATTATTACAATTATTATTATTATTGGTTATACATTTTTGGGATGCCTATATTATTATTATTATTATTATTATTATTATTATTATTATTATTATTATTATTATTATTATTACTACTACTACTACTACTACTACTACACTACTACTACTACTACTACTACTACTACTACTACTACTACTACTACTACTACTACTACTACTACTACTACTACTACTACTATTATTATTATTATTATTATGTGAAAGTTCCGTGGAAGGCGACAGCGTTAAATCTCTGGAGTTATTATTATTATTATTATTATTATTATTATTATTATTATTATTATTATTATTATTATTATTATTATTATTATTATTATTATAGCAATATACAAACAAAGATGAAAAATAAAAATGAACATTTTAAATCCATTATCATTACCGTTTTCCTGATCAGTTTTTCTGCAAATGAGTTTCCGGAAAGAAAGTTAAAAGTTAATATTTGGACTTAGGATGCTACATCCTCTTGGGTGAAATAGAAGTTAAACATTGGAATAGGACCATATGCATATCTACATGGTCACGGGGTAGTGGTACGTGTCTCCAAAAGCCATCCACCGCCAAAATTTTGTCCGCCCATTTCTCATCGTTACGAAAACTCAAAAAATTATAACGGCGTTTAACATGCATCAATAATATTGGAGGGATGGGGGTAAGATAGGATGGAGAATAAAACAGGGAGAACCCCATTTCCCCAATCGAACATAGATTTAATCAAGCGGGTTGAATATATTTCCATATCAGTTGTTCCAATACAAGATGTCTTCTAAGAATGTTTTGCGCCAAAATTGCAAAATCAAGGAACCACTCGAAGCATTTTTTCTACATAGCAACTCTTCCTAAATAAGCCATTCGTGGAGGCGACAATTGGTCGTAATGGCACAGGGCAAAAACGCCATTTACTCTTCTAAACTCGGCGATAATATGATGAAACTGGCGTCCCATATGCAAGAGTCAATACATCTATATGGACGTCATAGCTAGGAAGACTTTGATATTCTAGGACACAATTGGGGCATTACGAAGTAAAGGCCAGTCTCTAAGACCGGTGTCTTTATGGAACGCCTCCGGGCTCTTAAAAGGCTCTTTTATAGCGCAATACATTCAGGAAATAGCGAATTTGAAGGTCTACGTCACGAACGCACACTTTACGACACAGCGGGTTGCCATGCCGACGGTTTATTAGAAAGACGTTACCCAGCAAGACCGCTTTCAATAAAGGCGTGGTCCTCGTGGCAAGCTGACTTTTATCTGACACTTCCGTTCCCCTGGAGACCGTTGCCAAGGAAACATTTACAGAGGAGGACGTACGCCTATGCGATCGCGGTTGCTAGGCAACGAAGAGTCTTGACGTCATGAATATTAATTGATCATCGACAAAAATATTGGAAATATGCTGACACGTGTTCAAAGTCAGTTTTCTCAGTTTCTTCTCTTTCTACGCCGATTAGAGCAAGTCCCCAAAGTTCTCGACGCCCCTTCAAGTGACGCCCAGGGGCATCTGCCCTATCTGCTGTAACCTGGGTAGGCCACGGACTGAAAAGCATAATAAGAATCCAGCTGACCTTTAAAAAGTTGAGGATTGGCGCAGTGGCGGCTCCAGGATTTGGCAAGTGGGGGGGGGCGTTTGGGTTGCAACTTCTGAGCATGGGAGCCAATGATTTGATTTGATTTGATTTGAATTAAATTTCATAAATCTGGATTAGTCTAGTTGCATAGAATGAGTGCACTAAAGAGTGGGGGCCATAGGGGGGAAGCATTCAATAGGGGGGGCACAGGCCTTGGAGCTTTGGAACCGCTTCTGGATTGGCGTAAAAATAAATGCCAGAATTTTTGAATATTGACAATTTAGCAGGAAATTGCGTTTGTTAATAGCACAATAAATGTATTAGTGAGTATTTATTTTCATGTAAACTGTAAATTTGCCGTCAGCCATTTGCTCTGATTGTCAATCATTTTGACTGCGTGGGAGTTGCATTGTTTCGTTCGCGTCCCGGAAAAGCTTTATTTCGAAGACGAGAATAATTTCTGAACGTGTTTTTCTGGTCGCTTCTGAAGCAATTTCAACGCTGGCGTTTTTACCAATCCGTTTTCGTGCCAGAAGACAATTGTGCACCGAAGATTGCGCCGTTGTTTCGTTGCAACGGTTGGAGCAACGGTCGAGTTGCAACAGCCGCTGGCAACGCTAAAAAGCGTCCGGTCGTTTATTATGCGCGTCACAGTTTGCGACAGCCGAGATCGAGAACGCAGAAGGCGCTGTACTGCTGGAACGAGAGAAAGATTAATTTTGCCAGCATTGTAGGCGCGACGCAAATAAAAGAGAAGAGAGAAGGCGAGATGAGAATTGAAACGAAGAAGAAAATGTAGAAAAAAGACTCAAAGGTAATCCCAACGGTTGAACCTTTCCAACAAGTTTTCTCCGGCCAAAAACACTACTCACGCGTATTGCTGATAGTTAAGTACTCAGTAGCGTGCAGAGGGGGGGGGCGGGGCAGTGGCCCCTGGCACCGACCCGATGGGGCGCCAAAATTGACTTGGCGAACATTTTTTGCCACGTCAAAAATCGACTTATCGACTTGGCCCCGGGTGCCAACCAGTCTGCGCGCCACTGTAAGTAGGCCTACTACAGTGCATAATACTTTGAAGAAAATTTAACCGTAAGGGGGCGGGGAGAGGGGTAGAGATGGGAGAGGGGAAAATACGAGAGAGAGAGGGAGAGAGAGATAGTTGCGTCGAGGAAAATTTATTCGCAATTCATAAAGACGATCCTTTCACTCAATCGATGGACTTGAGGCGAACGCAAGTGACGAAAAAAAATTCCTACGAGAAAGAAAAGAGATCGAATGACACAAAGACAGACAGACAGACAGACAGACAGACAGACAGACAGACAGACAGACAGACAGACAGACAGACAGACAGACAGACAGACAGACAGACAGACAGACAGACAGACAGACAGACAGACAGACAGACAGACAGACAGACAAGAAAGGAGTCTTTTGGTGACATTATCTCCTGCAATTCGTTTGAACATGATGAATTGTGCAGTTTATGCAGATTTTATTTTAAAAGAATTTTGTCATTAATGCACAATCTTTAATAGTAAACCTAAACTAAATCTTCAATCCGCAACCGAAACATCATAGATTAGACGTAACTTTAACCGGGAGCGCGCTTCTGAGTGATTCCTCAGAAAAGGCGCAATATAAATATTCTATTACATTACACATTAGAATGGTCTGGAATCTGATGAAAATATTCTGTTACATTACACATTAAAATGGCATGGAATCTGGTGAAAATAATCAAATAAATTCAAGCATAGAGTTTGTGCTGAAAGTGCGATGAATAGAAATTTACCTTTGACCGAATTTATGTCCAATAGAATCTGTACTATAACGATGCTAGCATCCAGTAGCACAATGACGCAGAGCAACATCTGGATAGGATTGCTGCGAAGGAATTTTACAACTTTCTGACGCTTTCTAAAAAGTATTCATAATTTTATCTTTATATTAAATTACGTCACGACTAGCTTTTCCCCGTCAAGCATGACAGGGAACTTGGCTGTTTTTCATATCCGATTCCAGGGGCGGTTCCACGTTGGGGATTGACCGGGGATGCATCCCCCACCGGCTCACCAAAAATGCGTCTTCAATGGAAGATGATCGTCTAAACGGATTAGCCTGATGTATATCCACAAAGATATGAACATATCCGTAGACAATGTCATCGACAAAAACACTTCCAGCAATAGAAAACTTGATTTTGCACTACGACTTTGTTCAACCAGACTACTACAATGGTTTTTATACATTGGCAATTCTGAACATTATATTTTATAATTCAAATCATCAGATTTCTTCTAAACCGTTTGCATATAATTCCTTTGACAATTGGCGGGATCTTCATAGAAATTCGTTGCAACCCCCCCCCCACCACCACAAAGAGTTCTTGGAAGCGCCACTGTCCGATTATATTCAGCCAAATGCTTTCCGATTGATTAGATTAAAATGTATAGTAGAAGGTAATTAATCGACCTAATGTATCGTCATACTTATTATCCTTATGGCAGAATTATCTAGATTTACCATAGATATATAACCATGGTTTTACAAGGACTATGTATTGCAGCTTAGTCGTTGGAGGTATTATCAGTGGCGGCTCTAGGATTTGGCAAGTGGGGTGGCCGTTGTGGTGACAACTTCTAATCATGGGGGCAACCATTTGTTGTTTAATGTATGTAGCATTAAGTATATGGTCCCAACTGGGGGGGGGGGCACTGGGGGCCAGGCACTCAATAGAGGGCACGGGCTCTCTGGCCCCCCCGGTGGAGCCGCCACTGGGTATTATGCCAGTCAAAAGGAGAATTTTTTGCTTACGTCAGCGGATTATCAATTTCGCAGAGAGTGTTGAGTTCTTCCTCGATGACGTCACAGTCGATGTTATCTCGTTCCAAGTCTCGTATGAAATGGGAATTCTTCAGCCATTTCAAATGAGTCAGATATTTCTCACCCCTGTAGAAAATCAAACAATAAAACTCCGGATCCTCGGCCGTCTTTGAACCTGTCGAGATCCAATGGGTTTTTTCCGGTCGGGCGGTGACCCGGTGGCTAGCGAGTAGAATTTTCTATCAATCAGTGCTTAGCATCAGGGCATAGCAGGTATATGATTTATTTTAATTTTTGCCACCCTATCACCGGCTACAAACACCCTAGATACGCGTCTGCCTGTTATGAGCTCCTCTTGGGTTTCGGGGTCAGAAACTTTTTGGCCCGCCCAGCCCGCACACTCGTCTGCGAATTGGTCCATCGGATGTTTACTTGATGGAAGGAAAAGCGTGAGTTGGTCCATCGGGTGTTTACTTGGATTTGTGGAAGGTGGTCTGGGGCAGGTTGGGGAACGCGTGGCTGAAGGAGGCTGGTGAAGGAGGCTGTCGATCATCCTTAATCAACCGAGGCCGTGAAAAACTGAAGGCGCCAACTCTTCGGTTCTGAGTCTGACACGAGCTTCGAAGTGACGGGGGATCATTCACCGTGCATTATTGATAAGCCTGTACACGGACTGAGGATCATGCGTAGAGCGCTTCCAGTAAAGTGTCCGCTTGCGCTAAAGTATTAACTGCTTTCAATTAGCAAAGAACTTAGGTCTACATACAACCTCTGTTGGCGCCATCTATCCTCAACTGATCAAATTAAAACCGAAGGAAATGTTATATATAGATAATTACTAAAATTGGGTGAGTAGAAATGATCACAGCTGCAGAACTACTCGTATATAATAGAATTCAGGCAGGACAAACCATGCTGAAAAGAATAAAATAGAGCAAATGCCATCTATTTGGACACATGTGCAGAATGAGAAAAGATAGAAATAGCAAAGCTCTAATGTTTGGGATAATGGAGGATGCCAATAAGAAAGGAAGACCACACAAGGAATGACGTGATGATATTGAAGCAGTTTACAGGATATATTAGTCACAGAGCAATGATTCCTCAATGAACAGGAACGAATGACAAAAAACTGTGGCGATGGCATTATACACCAACGGGCGATGAGCCCACGGTTAATGATTATGGGCGTAGCCAGGGTTCCGATCATAGGAGGGATCGAAATTGTCTGGCAAAAAGTCTCCTCGCACATTCACGCATTCTCTTCGATCATTTTACCTCCAACCCCCCCCCCAACCCCCAATATTTCTCAATGGGTTTGTGCTAATCCCACAATCGGTCCCAACCAGATTCGAGGGGTCCGAGCCCCACTGTCGCCCCTTCCCTCCTCTCTGTGACAGCAGGCGAGACAGTACCCGAAAAAGCAGTATGCAAAGTACCTGTATCGGGCGCCTGGATATGATTCACCGGGGGACCGTAGACGTGAATCGGATGCGTGAGTCGCCGGCTAATGGGACGCATTCCAGTATTTCTCATTTGCGAAATGTAATTACCTCGGAGACTGACACGTGAATGGAAACGTACTTTTCGAGTACGTGAGATAGGTACCTGACCTCATGCATGGCTGTGTGCTTTGCGTGTGAACGCATTGGACCGTCATGACCCCCTGTGGAATCCGATAGCCTGAGTTTCTGTGATATACTGTACGTCTAATACCTATTGTCAGGCATCCAACTCAGTCGGATTATAACAAGGAAGAATCTAAAGGACTTTCTCTGCTCATATACGAATACTTGCGCTACATAAAAGAATGTTGGAAAAGTGCCTAAGTGCCTATATTGAGTATTGGAGAAAGGCGATTTTGGTCTTAGTCTTCTTCTTCCTCCTCTTATCCTCCTCCTCTTCATCCTCCTCCTCCTCCTCCTTCTTCTTCTTTTCTTCTTCTTCTTCTTCTTCTTCTTCTTCTTCTTCTTCTTCTAATTCTTCTTCTTCTTCTTTAGGTGCTATGTATTTCTACGTTAGCGATCATGGATTTCCATTATGTTCGATCTTGACATCTTCGTATTAATTCGATGTTATTCATTATTCCCTCAATTCCTTCTCGTAGGCAGTCTACACATGTGTTTCTCTGCCTTCCTCTGGCTCTTTTCCCCTCCACTTTTCCGGCTATTGCCAAATGTTCCAGTATTTCCTCCCTCATAAAGTATCCGAAGAAGGAAAACTGCATTTTTTCATGGTTACCACCATACTTATTTAATAGTTCGTAAATGAGAATTGTAAAGAGCTCTTGACTTTGACCTTTTGTCATGCTTATTGCACTATATAAGTTGTCAATTATAAATAAATAAATAAATACTTCTTTCTAATCCGATTTTCATTCAAGGTCTCTTCAATTGACCTTAGTACTATGGAAATTCTATTGAATAGCATAGGGACACCTGTGCAATCGTCTCTAAATTAACTAGTTGGCGTCAGCGACAGAGGCCAATAAAATATAGAATCTGCATTAATCTTCTTAGAGACAATCGCATGTTTGCGGAAAACGTGTAAAAACGAATATCAACTGCTATACAAAGTATGACCACAAAGTACAACTAGATAAACTATTGTGGCAGTTATACAATAACTGAATGACTGCATGCTGCAACATTTTGTCACTTGTAGATGCAAAGACAAGAAGAATACAAAGAAGAATACAGGAACAAACCAACCAGAGTATAAGAGGGCAGAGAATGAGATTACACAGCAAGACCATAATGTGAATGAATAACCGGGTGGAACATAGTGGCTCTCACACAGAGCATACCCTACTGGACCACTCTAAGCCATAATCATTATAATATATGTTAAGCTTTCAAATGATTTAGGTTTACATAATACAAAATCTGGAATCCAAGCAAATTGCACATGCGGAAATGTCGAATATTAATTTCCATCAGCATATTTTTGACAAGTGTAAACCTTTTTTATCCTTCTGAGTCACAGATATCAGCGGATACCCTATATGGGTTCCCAAAGCCTCGAAACAATTATTCTTCTTATGCTGTATCATTTCTCTTTTGAAATTTCTGACGACCAGAAAGCGCAATTCCATGTTCGTGTTTGATAACTCCCATCCTCTTCATTGAAAACCGACGCTCAACTCCAATAACGAAAAGCACGCACGGACATTGATAACCTTTGCTATAGCCAGGAGCGGTTCCACGTTGCGGATGACTGGGGATGCATCCCCCACCGGTCCATCAAAAATGCGTCTTCGATGGAAGATGATCGCCTAAACGGATTAGCCCCTTGAGATGTATATCCACAAAGATATGGATATATTCATAGACAATGTCATTGACAAATTCACTTCCAGCAGCAGAAAACTCGATTTTTCACTATGACTTCGTACAACCAGACGAAAATGGCTTTTATACGTCGTAAATTTGAAATTTAGACTAAGCACAGCAAGCGCCCAAGGATAATCAGCTAATGCGGTGCTAGCCCAATCTCGAAAGTGCTACGAAAATTCACGAGATTTTACTTACTCACTTCTCAGCGGTTGTTTGCACTGATAAAAACGTATTGGTCCGAAGCAAGACATTGTCTATAGCATAGAATATTATAAAACTTAACAGAATGGCGGATCCATTTGTAGCATAGAATATTATAAAACTTAACAAAATGGCGGATCCATTTGTAGCATAGAATATTATAAAACTTAACAGAATGGCGGATCCATTTAGCTTCAAAGTGACAGGCAGTGATTAGTTTTTGTATGAAGGAATTTCTCGAGGAAATACAGAAAAAGGGAAACAAGAGGATCATATTAGAAATGATTCTCGTTAATTGGTGCGTTGCTCTATTTGGACCACGCTCTTTCGTACGGGCGCTATATCAAGCAAATGAAATTGGAGATCCTGCCGCGCAAAGCAATAAGCAGTCGAATAGAGGGGCGCATTCAATGAGGCTGTACTCGATTTATGATCCAGAGGTTGATGATTATACTTGTACAGTACAGAGTTATCCGTTAACATTCTCTCTGCAATGCTTTCAGTTATGCTGTGTTCCGGTTGCAGATGCTAAGCTTTCAAATTCGATATCTGGCTATCCCCGATACATGCAATTATCTCGGATGAAAAATTGCACCAGAAATCCTGGACCAGGATGGAGAGGCTTATAAAGATCAGAAGTATTAATGCTAAGTCTATTCCTATTAAATAGCAGACTTATTGGCGCAAATCCTAATATCGTTTTTGTACGCTTTAAAAACTCGTAGAAAATCAATTTGGGCCGACATAGACCTGTTTATTCAGCAGTCTATGTGCCAACAAAAACAGTCTATGACAACCGAAAAACCTCAAAAGAATTATTGGGGACATGCCGGTGGCTGCTTTCTTTGTGGTAACCTATACATCTCAATTAGATTTAATTGTACAACGGTCACAAATGGACGTTGGCAAGTCTTGCACACAGCAAACTAAGCACGCACTCTAAGACAAGCCAACGTTAACTTGAATATTAGGGCAGTAATAAAAATTCACTTCGCAGTTTAAAAAAATGCCGATTCTCGACCCACCCTGCTCGCCCCACCACTCGCGACAAGGGAGCCGATATCAGTTCGAAGTATTCGTTGCATTTATTTTACGGGAGGGGGGTGCGGATCTCCGCCCACGCCGATATATTTGATGGATCGGCCTAATACAAGCGGGATACGGTCACGTGACGACAAATTTTTGATTTAGCGTCAGGTAAATAGATCTTCAATCGAGTGGACACCTGCTCAACACTGTTCTCTCAGGTGGTATACATTAGAACGCCGTTCAACGCAGACATTATTTTATTCTGACCGTCAGAAACTCAGTATGTAACTTCGGAGTTGGCCTTGGTGACCCCCCCCCGCCTATTCCGGAACCCTAGATACGCCACTGGGTTAACTGTTAACCAACTCCGAACCAACGTTATCCTTTGTTGGGCTATGTAGCCCATGTTAACGATATTAAGCGGTGATTTCTTTCCTAAATTGAAACGTGACTCGAGCGTCACGAAAATTGGAAAGAATCGTCCTGGCCATGCAAGTATCTACTATTGTACTTTTTAACTACAGTAAGTACAGGGTGGCGCGAAAAACCGGACTAGTCACATTTAGGTTTGCATTTAGTATAGTCCGGTTTTTGCGCCACCCTGTACATCCTTGTCAAGCGCATGCAAACGCAAGATATGAAAACAATGCAATTTTTAAACGACAAGATGTTGATAAGTATCATATTATCATTATATAATGTGATAATGGCTTAAATTAATTATAATTAATTAAAACCAGTGTTTTATCCAGACTCCGTGCCTTGGGGGGGAGGAGGGGGAATTGACTTAGTTGGAATGGAAGAGGCACAGTTTAATGCAAACAAAATTTTCAGGTCTCGAATTTTCTTGTGTGGGGGATTTTGAGATTCTGGCGGGAGGGGATCTCCCCTTAACCCCTTAACCGTGTATTTAACTGTAACTCAATGTAAGATGGACAGATATATCCGGGATCCCCAGTTAAGGGGTTAACAGACCTGGCTAGAACACTGATTAAAACGATCTTGCATTCTTTTTTTGACAGCTGTCTGCAAATATTCTAAACATTGACTTCACAGTACATATATGTATGTATGTGTCTACGCATGTATCGGTGTATGTGTGTATGTTCGTGTGTGTGTGTGTGTGTGTATGTATCAATGCATGTATGCCGGTATGTGTCTGTGTATATGCATGTGTGTGTGTGTGTGTGTGTGTGTGTGAAGATGAATAGACAGATATACTGACCACTGCTTCTGCACCGAACCGTTCGCCATTGCTGTCTTTGCGTTGCGGTTCTTTAGAAACCGATCTGTTGTGAACCGTTCATGCAAGCGACGACGCCGTCTGCGACGAACGACGGACGAACGGAAAGAAACATTTTAGTACTTTGTCTTCTCTGGACGTCTCCTCCTCCGGGGAGGGAGGGAGGGAGGGGGCGGGGTAGTGGGGAGGGCGGACGACTCGGGGGACTGCCCTGCACGACGCCGAGACGGGCAGACAGACCAGGGCCGGGGCTCCGGATCGGTCGGCGGCAGAAAGATCAACGCCCTAAGGCGACTGTCATCGCCTTCAGGTCCTAGCATCGATCGATGAGACGGAGCGAGTTGAATCGATATCATGTACAGTAGAACCTCGTTATAGCGGACTCGGTTATAACGCATGCTCGGTTATAAGGTATACCGCAATGTATACGGTGCCGCAAAGGGCCGTTTCAGGACATAGGCATGGTAGGCGCGTTGCCTAGGGCCCCGCGATATATGAAGGACCCCGGCGGGGGCGAGGAGGGGGGTAACATAAATTGTTTGTTGCGCTTGATTTTCGATTTTCCGATGCTCAAAAATAAGTCTTGCGAGCAAAAAGGTAATCAACACATTTTGGTGCTACTTTCTAAAAAATTGCCTAGGGCCCCCAAAATTCTTAAGACGGCATTGGTGCCGTGTGATGTGCAACCTCACTGGATGGTATTGGGTATAGCTCAGTGCGTTATAACGAAGTTCTACTGTATATATATATATATATAGGCTTGGCACTTGTTCATTCATTTAACCAGTTGATATTCTGAATGTTGAAGCTCGTTTCACGAATGGTTGAAAACGTTTTCCTGTCGGTTGGACTGTGTCTGTCAATCAATCACTTCGATAAAATGTGGTCCTCTTCGGAGGAAATAATTTTTCGAAATAGGTTTTTCCGCGTTTTAGTCGAACAGGTGGCAGTCCTAGTTGTAGTCCGCGAAAGATGGTTGATATGACGTCACCGCCAGAACAGCTCTCGCAGCGACTTCATAAAATTCCAAGACGCTGTTTATGGAATGTGAGAATTCTGAAAGAAATTAATTCGTTTTAAAATGGCAAATTGCTTCAAATCGACAATTATTTTGCTCTAATTAGGGCGTGTCATATTGCTGTTGGACCAGTGCATGCACCTCACCCCCCTCGGAGATGTCCGTGGGTCCATTTTTTTAGAACCCAACCCAGCAAAACCCATCAGATCTCCAACCCAACCCAACCCATGGCGGCAATATGGTTACTTGACCCAGCCCAACCCACCACCGTAATACATTGCAATTTGTCAAACCATGACTTGCGTTCTAACCCAACCCAAACCAACCTACCATAAATATGGCAAAGTCTGAGCCAACCCAACCCATGTGTTAACCCAACCCATGGAAATATTTGTTCTCATCTCTCTCTCTCTCTCTCTCTCTCTCTCTCTCTCTCTCTCTCTCTCTCTCTCTCTCTCTCTCTCTCTCCAATCCGGATAAACTCTCCAATTAATCTCCACTCTGGATTGATTGGTCTCTCTCTTCTGACCAATCCGGATAAACTCTCCAACATTTCCGCAAATGCGTTTATTAACAAACAGGATGAACGAAATTTTCTGTCTAAAATTGTTGCACTCTTGTAAAATCGAGCGTCTGACAAAAGGACAAACACTGTGTCGCCATCTGGTGAATTTCAGTGACAGTTTCTCGTGCGAAAGAAATTTGAGATTCTACAACGACGCCGCCAAAATTAATGATGCACATTTTCGGCGACTGTGTCCAAATATTTCGACTGGCGTCGTTCAATTGTATTACAATTTGTATATGATAAGTTGTAATTTGTTATAGTTTCGTAATTATTATGAAACGTTCCCCCCTTTTGCAAATTCAGTACAATTAGATCTTTGGTAGCACTCGACCACTTTTGTCGCATGAGATCACCAGTGGCGTATCCAGGTTTCCGGGAAGGGGGGGGCACATCGAATCGATATTTTCGGACAAAAAATTATCCAACGAGCGAAAGCTCCCATCAAGAAATTCTTCGAAAAATCTCGTATTCTCTTTGATCGTTCTACCTAAAACTCCCTAAATTTCTCAACGGTGCCCGCCTGAATATGGGCGTCACCCCGCAGCCGCCCCCCGTGGCTACGCCAATGAAAATCACATACATTGAACATTGCATTCCGGAGCAATGTCAACGAATCTAGGTAACACTTTTGTCATCACATCTTTAAGAAAGCGAAGTTTTCTTCGAATCATAGGCACCTGCATATCTGCCTGCCTGTATGTCTGTTTGTCTGCCTATGCCTGTCTGTTCGGTCGGTCTCTATGTACAGGTATGTCCGCCTAAGTCGAGGTCAAAGGAGGTCAAAAATTCTTAGGAAAATCTCTCCAGAATAAGATCATGTCCATAGCTAATCAGATCACCCAAGCAGGTAACCTCACGCACAGAATTACAGTACCTTTTTAGATCTAAAACAGTTCTAGATCATTCCACAGTAATCGAGAAGCGAGACAATAATATGGAACAATCAGACGAAAAACTTCAACAGCAAATACCGCAGATTATCTACACACCGTAGTTCAATCTTACCCAGCGTCTCAACAAAGCAAAACTGCAAAAGCAATCATCGCTGTTTGTACACGCCAACAAGCTGTGTGCATCGACAACATGTGCACAGCATTTTTTTGCATCTCTGTACATAAAACACGCACGCGCATTCGTTAAATCGTACGTGTTTTCACCTTTACGTTTCTCGCATGCATCTTCTCCTCCTCCTCCTCCTCCTCCTCCTCCTCCTCCTCTTCCTCATCTCTTCTTAAATCGTTACGCATATCACATATCGACATCGGTCAGCGCACGCCGCCATTCAAGACACGAATCACCAGCCTCATACTCGCTGCCTCTCTGCCTCTCTGCCTCCCTGTCTCTCTATGTCGCTCTGTATCTACGTTTCTCTCCCTCCCTCCCTCTCTCTCTCTCTCTTCCTCTGTTTATGTTTATCTGGCTGTCTGCATGCATGTATAAATATGTCTCACTTTCTTTCTCATTTATTTCACAATCTATCTCACAATCTTCCTCACTATATCCCTATCTCCCTCTCTAGTGGCTCTGTCTGTCTCTCACTCACTCTCTGTCTCTCTGGCTTTATCTATCTATCTCTCTGTCTCTATCTGTCTGTCTGTCTACTTCCCTCTCTCCGTCTCTCTGTCTGTCTCGTAGGCCACTGTGCTCTGCTCTTTCCATCAATTTCCGGCAAATATGTCGCAGCTAATCTAAGGCCCCGAAGGGCTGGAGGAGATTGAACGTGCTATGCACGGGGGCGGGGACCCCCCCCCCCATCGAGAGCGCAGCGTTATTAGCTGAGCGTTCGCCTGCTTCTGCTTCTGCTTCTGCTTCTGCTTCTGCTTCTGCTTCTGCTTCTGCTTCTGCTTCTGCTTCTGCTTCTGCTTCTGCTTCTGCGTCGTCGTCGTCGTACGAAGCAGCGACAGGACAAAGGATAAACCGCACCGAGTTGGAAGAGTCGAATCTTCCGGTAGAAGTGCAGAATTTATGTAGCGTCTTTTCGAGTGGTTAATCGTCGTGAATCTTGGAGTCAAGTAAAAAGTGATGTCAGTTGTTCAAGTAGCTTGTTGTTTTTGTGATCGACGACCTTTAAACCTTAGCTAACTTAGTTGTCTTGTGAGTGTTTCTCTCTTCTGACTCAACCTTTTGTAAAAAAAAGTCGCTCCCGCCAAGAAGTCAAAATGCTGTACCAATTATGCGCTGGTCCAGCATATCCCATTCCTCAGCAAGGCGCTGTCGTAGCTCGCTAACCTCTTTAACCCCTTAACTGGGGATCCCGGATATATACGTCCATTTTACATTGAGTTACAGTTAAATACACGGTTAAGGGGCTAATATTAGTCGTATTAGACCCATTCTTGCAGTACGTCCCTGATTTTGCAGTTCACACTTTTTAAGTCGGAACTTCTGGGTGGGCACAGATTTGGTGGGATGAAGTCTGGCGTCTCGACTTTCAGGAGTTGGATGCGTCGGAGTCTCATCCTGCTGGAGCATGAGGGGCACTCCGAGTACTGTTTAACTCCGGGCAGAAGATCTCTCGTAAACAATGCATCCCTATAGTACTGTAGGCTACTGACCATTCACCTTGACGCCGTGGTCAGCAAAGTTGTAGCATTTTATGTTGTCGATAGAGCAACTACTTGGAGGGAGGTCTGGTGGGTTTAGTATATCCCATGATCGTGAACATTAGGATATGCGTATTGAAGCTCATAAATACTTAATAATTTACTGCTTCCATGAAAAAGTCTGCATGAGATTGGACGGAATATGCTAAAGACGAAGAAGAATACGAAGAAGAAGAAGAGAAGAAGACGAAGAAGAAGAAGATGATGATGATGAAGAAGAAGAAGAAGAAGAAGAAGAAGAAGATGATGATGATGATGATGATGATGATGATGATGATGATGATGATGATGATGATGATGATTATGATGAAGAAGAAGACGACGAAGAAGAAGAAGAAGATGAAGAAGAAGATGATGAAGAAGAAGAAGAAGACGACGAAGAAGAAGAATATGAAGAAGAAGAAGAAGAGAAGAAGACCAAGAAGAAGAAGAAGAAGAAGAAGAAGAAGAAGAAGAAGAAGAAGAAGAATGTGATTGGAGAATAAGCTTTTAGCCTGCATGAGATTATTTCCTAGAAAGTCTACATTAAACATGATGACTTTTGTTGACTCTATTATCGGTATCATCAAACAGCTAATAGCGGTATCTAAATTAAACATTTGCATTCGATTTTTGCAAGTCATATGACTGCAATCACCATCTACTATTCAAATTAAGGATATTTATCGTCATAAATGTTTCCGTAAGGCATTCGCATTCGCCATTAAACTATCGTTACATCTGAATAAGACCGCTAAGAGTTGAGCTCGTGTAGGCCGAGGCAGTGGGGTATTGGGCTAAAAATAGGATCTGACTTTGATGTCCCCGGGGAGGGGGGGGCATCAGTCACAGTCATAGCTAGTTAGCAAACAGTAGTATATAACTACCCTAATAACTGTGCTCTTGATGTGACCACGACACTAATCACACAATTTATGATACTTTAGCTATATGAATAAGCAATTCATATGACGAGCATGGAGTAGCCAGGAAGGTCGATCAACGATAGGGCGACATCTGTTGTTAAACAGTCGTTTCGAGCAGTTAGCGCCCCCTGGCTACGCCTCTGACAACGGCTGACGAAGAACATTCTAATTGATAGAGATGACTTAGACGCGAATAAATTGGAATGTGAAGGATTCTCGTCATTAGATCTGCAGTAGCAGAGGCATTCGGGTCCGTCGTGACGGGGGGGGGGGTTGAAGGCGGTTGGGGGCCCGTGAAAGACATTGCTTGTCTTTAGCGTCCTGAAAAGTCTGACGAGCAAAGAATGGTCGTCGCCCCTTTTTCACATTTGATCTGTATATTTTTTGAAAACGTTTACAACTTTTTGAGGACAAACTTCCTTTCAAAATTATTAACTTCCAAACTTTTCAGGGTCCCGTGAGCTCTGCCCAGGGACTCAGAATTTCTCTCGATGGACCCCCGGATGCATCAAATCTAGAAATGTCTTTCTCCGTCAAACGCGGATCAATGAAGAAATAAAGTGATATTCAATCCAATATGTTACTTGTTTTGTGTGAAATATTTCAACTGTGGGCTATATAGTCCTATTCAAACGCCAATTATGACATTCAAACGCTAGTTCGCTTTGCATTAGCAGCAGTTTTTAATTTTTGTCATTTATGTTATCTTTGTGAGCGGCTGATACAACAACTGAATTAAAGAAAATTTCAGAAAGTTTAATCGTCTTAAAGGTTATAGATGTTTCCGATCGTCACGTGATCTCAGAACCTGGAGAACTCTAACATGGACGTCCGGAGAGGGGTGCAAGGGGTGCAATTGACCCCCTCTGGAAAAAATGTGGAGTTATGAAAAAGTAAAATTACTAGTTTCTTTCGTCACAAAACCTTGTTTTGCACCCCCCTGAAAAAATTTCTGCGGACGCCCATGAACTCTAAGAAATTCATGAAATTGTGGACACACAAGAACATGAGACGTCGTTGAATTGAAATTGGCCTTTATTCTATAATAGAAATCTTCTTTTAATTCAATCAGTCTTGTTCGTAAGATTAAGTCTGAAGTGTCTGCGTCTGGCGTCTGTTTGGTTGTATATAAGCGTTTTACTGTACTTTGCAGTTTTGCTTATAACCTTGGTGAGGATATTTGTTTTCAAGATTGACGATTCATGCGTAGATTACAGAGTTTTTCTTTGAGGTGACTAAATATATTAATTCGTAAACGATAATTATTCTAAATTGATTCTTCATGCAGAGATCTCAGATTTATCGCCAACTTTAATGGTAATTCTCGGTCCCTGTGTTACATTTAATTCAGTCGAAAAAAACGTAGGCGTAAATGAAGAGCATTTATCTCAATTTATTTTTAACGTATTTATTTAACGCAATGTTATACATGTATGTCGGCTCAAAATGCTGTCACGTTTACTTTAGAACAACACATGAACATGGTCGTAAACTTCTATTAGGCCGCCAAACTCGAACCCCCACCACTTTTGATCCGGAATCCACTTGTTCTCGCTGCCCGATACTTCAATTTGGCTATAAATGAACCCTGCTCGAGAAGAAATTCGAACTGGCGTCGTCTGAAGGATTTTGAGGTAATTTGAGATGTGCGAATTCTGTCAAAGGAGAAATTTCATACTGATGCACCGCAAATAAAAGAGAAATTACAAAAGATATAAAGAAAGTTTTAGACATGTACATGAGACGTGAAGGAGACTGAACACTAATTAAAATTTTAATGTGAACGCGCAATTCGTCCTGTCCAATATAATTTGAAGATGTAATTATAAAACCATAATTGAAAAATTCAAATTCTACAAAACAAAGCCATCAGACTAACCTTTAAAGATGGTAACATATTAAAACCAATAACCTATTTATAAATAACAAAGTACTTAAAGTAGAAACTATCCATAAAGTCATAAGCAGCAAACTGCAATTTTTATTTGCGAATATTTTAACAAACTACTACCTCAATATTTTTACCTAAATAAATATTTGATTAATCTAAATGAAATACATAATTAGGCATATAACACACGCAATAGTGAACAAATATACCTCCCATATGCATCAGACTTGGAACCGGGTCACTGGGTCAATGGGGCCAACTTTGTCCACCAGGTCACCGGGTCTTCGGGTCATCTTTATGACCCGGTTATAGACCCGGTATTAATTGAAATCTTCAGAAACTAAGCATGCAGGTTCATCAATCCCGGAAAGGCTGAAGAGACTGTCCGCTTGATATTAGTTGCTAGTTAGGTCCGCAGATACTGTACAAGTAAAGGGTCGTCCATAAATTACGTCACACGAATTTGGCACTTTTTTGACCCACCTCCACTACGTAACGCAACGTCACAAAACGTCGGACCCCCTAAAATATGACGTCACAACGGGCCGATCTCCCCCCACCAATTTTCGTCTTCCGAAAAGTCTTGACAAGCAAAAAAGGCCATCCATGTATGTTTTCCTCTGGAAAAACCCTGACAAGCAAACAAAGGTCATAATTGTATTTTTCCTCTCCAAAATCCCTGCCAAGCTAAAAAGGTAAAAGATCATGACCTAAATTTTGAGGGTCGTGACCTTTTACAGCGCCACAATAATAATGCCCAGGGCATCAGCCGATGGCGCACCAATTCCAAATTGAATTGGAGCCAGGTCAAGCCGGAAAAGATCTGTCCGAAACGGCGGGAGACAACCTAAGGAGGATAAGCCAAGTCAAATAGATGCGTTTTAAGTCTTCCTTACACCTTTACATTATTTCTATAACACTTAGAAATTTTTTGGTCGGCGGCCAGCCAAGAGAGGGGGGGGCTTTGACCCCAAAATCGCGTCCGAAAATAAAAAATGTATGGAGACGCATGAAATTTTTTTTCGTCTGCAGCCGAGGGAGGTTTTAACCCCAGAATTCCCCTTGGATACGCCACTGTTTATTATTGCTCGGCTTGTCTTAGCAAATGGCTTATGCTCGGCTGCTTATATTAACCAGTGCATAATTATATCATCTCAACGACGTTGTTTCGACGTCAGACGTCAAGAATGTTTTATTGAGAACTTCTCCTGCTGTGCGGTCTACCTGCCATGCATAGTATAGCGTAGCCAGGATTGCGTTTAAGTGAAATTAGTGGTTTATTTGCAAATAATAAGTTAGGTTAGTAAAAGATTAATTATAGTAATGATAAGTTACGATATATGTACTGAATTACCAAGCCATTGTTTAAACTGTTGAGCCAAAGATAACTTAGTCTATATTAAGTCTACAGAATTAGAAGAGTCGTTTATTATCTCTTTATTCCACAAAGATCACCACCGTCTGAGACAAATGGCATTGGATACGATGACATTTGATTGTTGTTTATGATTGAAACTGAACCTTAATATATCAGATGCGCACATTATATGGACAACGCTTTTGAGTGTGCGCATTCTAACTTAATTTCGATCATACGCGTAGATATGCCAAATGCATAAGATGGCTTTAGAGTCCAATCTTGAAACAAGCCTCTCTCCGTGACTCTCCTGCCATTGTACAGTCTAGGGTCACATTTTCCATTAGGCACGATAGACACGGTGTCTAGGGCCTAGAAGGGGCGTACAAAAGCCCGAAAATAATTCTTAGAAAACACACCTATAGCATTTCACCGAAAAATATTACAGTAACGTCTGGCGTTCGGAGGCTCGGTCAATTTGTTTTGAACAGAAACTCTCCTGTGTCAACCAAATAAATAAGGATTTAGTGAGAATGCCTACGGCGACCCTAGCACAGTCAATCACAAAAGAAAATTTACAGCCTGTTGTCACAGTCAGTCAGGAAAATTCACAATTTATTGATGCCGTTCTGACGACATATCCCTTGCAAATTATCTGCATTGCGCAATGCCCCCGCGCAAAAGAACATTCCGTGGACTTTATTTAGACATAAAGCAGGCCGGAATTTTATCTGTTGTATAGGGCAGGCCTTTTTTATCAGAAAATGAGCTATGGTCTACGCTGTTACTGATGTCGATTCTTAGTAAGGCACTGAAATCATTTTCTTTTGATGCAAATTCACCAAAGTATGTCGAAGCAAGACAAAGATGTCACGAATTCTTATCAAGGAACGTTTCGCTGGGTCGAGGAAGCTCCCTTTTAAATGTGTAACAACAAAGTCACCAATTCAGACGAAAGTGATACTAGGCTATTCATTAATAGACTGCTAATGTTCCATAAGCAACCGGAGAGTTCACAGTCGTTTTAGAAGCATTCTGGCTGAGCAAGGTTTATGTAACTATCTCAGATAAAAAGTATACTGTATAGAAAATAATTAATTTCCAATGTACTGTGGCTTGTAAAAGTCAGAAATCATCTTCTCTTCTCTTTTGTCAATTAATTTTTGTAATAATATCTACGATTATTTCGATTTACCGCGTGGATTCGAGAAATACAGGACAGACTGGATGAAAATTAATATGAAACAGAAATGAAATAGAATAGAGTATATAAGAAAATAAATCTTAAAAGATAATGTGATTCCAGAATTTTGCATACCACTGTAATCGTGAGATTTGGTGTCACTTAAACCCGCGTCACTTAACACATATAAAACACATAGGCCTACAGTTTAAAATGTTTTAATAAACTATATTTCTGTTTTCATAACCATACCATAATTTGAAAATTAGTAAGAACGTCTGGAAGAATCGATTCTAACCATAGCAAGGTACACATTAAAACCACCAAAAATGTTAGAAACTAAAACACGGAAGCTACTGTACTCCGCGCCAACAACGTAGCATAGTAAACAGGTAGAACTTGTCACGAATACGAAAGACTTCAAATACACTAAATTTTGACTAAAAGAGAAAATTCAGCAGCAAACGAGTATTAGACAAATATTGTCTAAACTCAGTGCACGACCACGGAAATATCTGACTGGGTTTAAGTGACGCAGGTTTTAAATGACACAGGTTTTAAATGAAACCTGTGGGTGTCATTTAAATGTAGGTTGTCATGTAGGTTCATGAGATCGTGTTTAACTGTCGCGGGTTAAAGCGAAAGTGACGCCGGCGGATTAAGTGACGCGTAACCAATCGTGAACATAGTCACCAAAGGGCAGCTGTATAAATAAAACTTCCACTGCACAGTGGGCCCTATAGTGTTGTGATCTACTACGCAAAGCAGGTAAGCATTGCTTCTTTTGCAATATCAAAATAAGTTTGGTCTCGCCATAAAGTACTTAGTCTGCTCACAGAGGGATCATTCACATTTTGCACAAGGTCAATGTAATACTGTACTTCAACAAAATTAAATCAAATTCTGGGAACCTGCTGCTGCTTCCAATGCAGCTGGTCAGAGATGGTTGGATATCACATTATTCCATAATGCATAACTGCAGCTGGTCAGAGATGGTTGAGCCATATCTTTATTATTATTATCAATCGCTATTATAAACGTATTATTATTATTTCCATAATATTATTATTTTGAAATTATTATTCGATTATTATTATTATTATTATTATTAACATTATTATTAAAACGGCCCATCCATGACAACCCTTTATTATTATTATTATTATTATTATTATTATTATTATTATTATTATTATTATTATTATTACCATCTTTTATTATCATTATTATCATCATCATCATCATCATCATCATCATCATCATCATCATCATTATCATTGCAAATTAACAAGGTTTGAAATAGTATTTTTTCACAGCAATCAGAGAATAGATAAAATATTTCTATACGTTTTTCTTTATACAGCAAGATCTGGCGAAGACTGTTACCTAGTGTTCTCCGATCAAAACCTTTGGAATCCCTTCTTGTCATCTACTTCACTTCTTGCTGGTGACAACAGTCCGTGCCGTTATTATAGTTCTCATAGGTTAATTGCAGCGTCATTAGAATATGGGTGCCCGGGGGCCTAACCCCTCTCACCTTCCTCAGTGGGACCCAGACATTTTGGGAATTTGTGCAAAGCCGATTAGAAAATGTTATCAGTTGTACATAAGTATGATTGCCGATAAGCTATCATATAGTCTACAAATTTCGTCCGAATCTCAAGATTTGGAATCTAATATTGGCCCTAATTTTTCGGCTGGTTCTGCAGACCCATGTGGGGTATTCGCATGACGCCCCGAAACAATGACGTAGCCAGGATTTTTGGAAGTGGGGCTTTTGGTTTCGATCGTGACAAAAATTTATTTTGCCAGTAATTCTTTCAATTTTCTATAGCACTTAAGGAGTTTTTTCGGTCTACAGCCAGCCAAGGGGGTGTTTGACCCCCAAAATCGCGTGAGAAAATAAAATGAAAAGTGTATGGAAAAGCATGTACAAAAATTTTTCGTCGGCAGCCAAGGGAGTTTTAATCCCAAAGCCCCCCTTGGCTACGCCACTGCCCCGAAACCTCTTAACGATAACCGGATCCCAGCAAATTCAGTCTTTAGAAACCCCGATGCCCCATATTCTCCAACTCTGGATAGACACGCCGATGTGACAAGTCGACGAGCATTTGAAAGCTTGATGGAGCTCAAGGCAGATAAGATGTCCTCAGCTCTGGAAGAATAATTGAATGCATAAGGTCTACATGTCAGAGAGGTAGAGAAAGAGAGTGGGAGAGAGGGATAATAAAATACATATGTCATTAGCGGTGGCGTCGCTAGGAATTTTGGTTGGGGGCAAAAGGGGCTAGCGTGTCAGATTCCTTACCCACCTCTCACCCCTCCACAGAAAACTTTCTCACCGGATTTGCGCGAATCTGGTAGGTGGTCTGGGGCAGGTGGGGGGCAATTGCCCCATTTGTCCCCCCCGTGGCGACGCTAATGCTGGAACGCCTCCACCATGACAACCCCCGTCATTCCTTGATTTGAAACGCACGAATGAGAAGCAATATTAGTCTACTATCCTTCAGGCACTTCGTAAAACTAAACGGGTTTCTGAAAACTGAAAATGTCAAAAGCGCTACTGGTATGACATATTTCGGCACGACTTTCAACGCTAGAATAACATCCTTTTAAGTTAATGTAATCGTAGAATCAACTAAATGGATAACGGTAATGTAATGTAATGTAATGTAATGTAATATAGCATTTGCATAGCGCCTCTAATATTTCCACCCAGAGGCGCTCCTGGCATTGGAGTGGCATGGTAAAGTGTAGTGAGACTAGTGAGACTTCAACTTTCGCATTGAACAGAGCGAGTGAGACCCGAATGGATGAAGTCAATGCATTCCAGAGAAGATAGGATCCAGTCACTGTGAATGCTCGACGCTGAGTAGAAGTAATGCGTCATCTGGGCAGTGTTTAATCTAGGCCGTCTTCGGGGGGGAAAATTGCCCTTCCCCCCGGAAATGTTGGAATACTACATGGACTAACAGCGGCCCCTAGCAGAGCAGAATTCCCCCGGCTTTGTCAGTCTTCCCCCCGGCTTTTTCAGTTTTTCCCCTGGAGTCCAGGAGTCTTGATTAAACACTGGATCTGGGGAGGGGCGTAAACATTTTCCCCATCCGTGGAACGGAGCAGGCGTTGTGCAATGGTAGACCGTAGAGGTTGGTTTGAAAAGTTCAGTAATGTAAGACGAGGCCTGACCTCGAAGTGCTGCAGAAACCATAATTACCTGTTTGAAATAAATAGAAAGCTGTAATCGCAAAAGCAAGGGAAAATATTTTCAACTTCGTTTAAATGCGGTCAGAAAATGGAAGCAAACGGAGGGCTATAGCATAAAATAATATCACTTGTACGATGATTAATCTTTAAATTAATGTATTATTATTACTATCATCATAAGGCGTCGTTTTAAACGAAATATTCGAATCATATAAATTGAGCCACAAAAGACACATTCGCGGAAGCCAGATTTAAGAGTCATTTTGAAATATATTATTTTGAAATTTTAAACAACTAATGATAACTTCCCAGTTGTCGTTGATTTCAGAAGTAAAGTAGGAACAATGTCTGGCATAACGATCAAAATAGATGCCGGCTTAACTCCGGAAACATCTAGTGCTCAAGCCACCGGTAGTCTGCAGCACATCATAACGGACGCGGAGAGAACTTCCTTTGGGATTCAAGACGGCGATCTGAAGAGAAAAGTCCGGGAATATGTTGGAAAAGAGCCAAACGACGCCTACGTCAGGAGCCCCACACCTTGGGATGACCTGTACAAGCGATACGGATGGGAGCAGGTACGTACCGTACTCACGCCGATAGAAACGAAAATCCTTTCGGTCGAAGCGGTGCCGACCATCATCTCCAGACAGGAGTTCAGAAACCAGAGCACCAAGAAAACCACGGTCACTGGAAAGATATCCGAACAGGTGTCGACCACAGTTGGAACTTCTTGGTCACAGACTTACGCTCTGTCGTTTAACCAAGAGATCACCTACAACGTGGGATTCCTGGGATCGGGAGGCGGAGGATCGACGTCGTTTGGATTCCAAGCAGAGTGGGGAAAGGACAATATGGAATCACGAACGACGACCGTTGGAACGGAAGCAGCTATCAACGTGGAATTGGACCCGGGTGAGGCAGTGGTGGCCGAACTGAGTGCAAACTCAGGCAAGATGCAGGTGAGAGTCACTTACGAGGCTCGTCTCACCGGTCTAGCAGCGGTTAACTACAATCCCAAGTTCGAAGGGCACCATTTCTATGGTTATGACATATCCAGGATTCTTGGCGATTCAAACAGCGTTAGGGTGACCGAAGTTATAGACGTCGGATACTATAACGAAGTCCGTGTCACTGTCAAGAATCTGGCCGGTAAAACGCTGGTCTGAAAGCCTTTGAAAGTCAAACCAACGAAATTCCAGATTTCATCAGAGAATCCAAATTTACTGAATTACTCACTATCTTGAACAATTTGATCAATTGCTTCGAACTACTACTGCATTTTATCAGCTTAATTAACCAAATGCGCTTTAAGAAATTAAGAAATCAACAGTGGCTGTTCCACGTCGGGGATGAGTGGGGATGCATCCCCCACCGGCTTCCGGACTTTTTTCGCTTCTGAAACGTATTTATTGGGTAAAAATATATTAACCCCTTAACTGAGGATCCTGGATATAACCGTCCATTTTACATTGAGTTACAGTTAAATACACGGTTACGGTGTTAAAACAACAGGTGAAAGAATGCGGATGACCTTTTTTGCTTGTCAGCGTATTTTTTTCGGTAAAAATTTAGTAAAAATTAGGGGGGAGTATTTTTTTTTTGTCGGCCTTTTTCTGCAAGTTTATTGAGTTTTTCCATTCTTTTCATCCCCCACCAACTTCCTATGAATTCATTTAATCCCCCATCAATAAATCCTGGAACAGCCACTGGAAATCAATATCCTTGACGAACTAATATAGAATTAAACGGATACTGTTTATTATGCAAATTATATGCATTAGTATTTAGCCTTGTTGTTTATGATTGAAACTAAACTTTAATATATTAGATGCGCACATTATATGGACAATGCTTGCTTGATATATACAATGATTATGCATATTAGAATAATATAGAGGACTTTTATATTGATTACTGCGTTGCTTGCTGGTATGCATGTTGATTTGAAAGTTCACATTACATATATTATATACCTTTGTGAAAACAGTTCTATTTTTTAAATTTTAAGTCACTTCGATTAAACAGACTGAATACATAACGAAGACATAGCACGCAATGTCATCGAATAACGTTCTCATAAAAGTGTATATACATACACGTAGGCCTATATGTATATATATATATATATATATATATATATATATATATATTAAAAAAAAGTCACTTGTATAGGCATTCCAAATAGGAGACCCCACCCGTGTGCCCTCTGGTGGCTATGTCAATTGCGCTCATTATTTCTGCTTAATTAAATGCTTTAGAAAATGAATAAATTATTTTAATGATGAAGTTAATATCTTTGATATATCAACCAATTTGGAATTAAACGGACCCTGCTCAGTATGTGAATTATAAGGATTTCTATAATATATTCTTGAACTCTCTTATTAAATATACATGCGTGATGAAAGAGATAATATTACGAATAACAATTTTCCTGATATTGGACCACTGAGTCAATTTAAAAGACAGCAATGACGCTCCTGGACCAAACTTTTTGACCACCTTTGGCACTCTGGCAAACAAAAATTAAATAGTTTTACTAGAGGTGCACAGGTTATCGGCCGATAGATCGATACATGATATCGACCGTTTAGCCATCGGCATTATCAGTACGACACGAATTTTTACCATCAGTGTACAGCGGTTGGTCTTAACCGATTAGAGTGGAGTCAACTCCCCCCTTAATACCCCGATAGAATGTAGGCCTACAGGGCACAATTTTCACGAATTTTATGTCTGGGGCCCCGACGCGAGAATTTGTGAGCATTTGTGAGACTTCAGTCCAGAGTTTTCCCATCGTATATTGGTTTCCATCTCAGTCTTCGCTTTCCACATATTTCATGCTAATGGCGTCGGTCGTCATCTCACATAATAATTCTTCTTCTTACGCTGCCCGGTGCCATTGTCCCCTCACCGGGCGCGTCGGTAGGTGCGTCGGTGCGTCGGTGCGTCGGTGCGGCGATCGAATACCGAACCGGGCACCGCGCCAGCCAACCCCTCGCACCGACCGATTGCATGGAAGAGGGAGTCTTCGACCAACCACCGCCCCCTGCTCCCTCTGTCCTTCCTTCCGCCTCAACCGACTGGAAGGAATCCGGCCGACAGGGCCGTCGTCACCGTCTGCACCGTCATCCTTCTAGCAGACGACGCCTGGAAAGAACGGAGGAGGAGGAAGAAGAAGAAGAAGAAGAAGAAGAAGAAGAAGAAGAAGAAGAAGAAGAAGAGAAGGTATGAGACCAATCCAGCTTTCCTCTGCTCAATATTGCCTATACATACACATACAAATACGATTATATGCACACACACATACACACACACACACACACACACATATATATATATATATATATATATATATATATCGGACCCTGGATACAGCTTTCGTAAGCCAGAGTGATGATTCTACTTAGCCTCGAGTAGCGGCTAAGTCAGCCATAGATCACCAGCCAGCGATACGGATTAGCCGAGAGGATTAGCCAAAGGGGGATTAGCGTCCAAGGCGAATCGAATCCGGTGACAAATATCTGTTCGATCGGGTCCGAGAGGTCGGGTCAGAGGTCGGGTCACAGGTCGGGTAATGGTTGAGACGATAATTATGTAATCCTAAGAAACAACTGTATGAAATTCGTGGATTTATTCGAAACCTTCTCTCATAAGGTTTTGAATTTTTAAAATTCTGATTGTTTTTAGACGATTATGTTGACTATTGTCATAATAGTGTAACGTGATAGCTGTTTAAACGATAGGTTAAGCACCTATCAATAACCAGCTGCTACGGTAAATACCATCGAAAGCGCTATATAAATTCACGAGATTTTACTTACTTTTACTTTACCGGCATAGACGCAATCAAAAATTATTGTTCAAATACTGTTGTTTTTCCACTAAACTTGAATTTCTTCCCGAAAATAGCGACGCCAAATTATTGTTGTGCGTCGAAATTTGTGATTATTTCTGGAGATCATTTTACAGGAATCGACGTGGACAAAACGATAACCAAGAATTTGAGAAAAAATACCACCAATGCTGTCCAGTGAGAGAGGGGGTGAAACTCTTGAAACTTTATTTGACAACTGGCGACCATTATTTCTATCCTGAAATGCAGTGGCGTAAACCTGGCGTCAACATTTGTGGGGGGAGGAAAAATGTTCATAAAGTCAGGTCAGACCCCCTTTTCATCCCCAAAAAGTCTTGACAAGCCAAAAAAGTCATTCACAAAGAGTGAATTTACCAGATTTTATCATAAGACACAAAACATTGGAGGGGATAATTGATACTCTGTCCCCTCTTACTAATTATTGGGGGGGAGACCATTCCACGCCGTCACCCCCGTGTTTTACGCCCATGCTGAAATGTGTCCTCTTTTGGCACATCGGGACGAATAATTTCAAATTATCTTAGACAACAGTACATAAGATAGAAGCAGAAGTGATATCGTTCTTAACGTTTGTGCTCTTTTGCATAAAAGTCATCGTCGTCATTATCATCCTCGTCGTTGTTGTAGTTGTCGTTGTCATAACTAATCAGAATTCAGGGCGTTTTACAGCAGATGATTAGGCTAACACCAGGACAGTGAACCCCTGAGGCTAGCAATAAAGTAATAAAAATATCCTAATGACATCAGTGGCGGCTCTAGGATTTGGCAAGTGGAGGGCGTGGCGTTGGGGTGGCAACTTCTAATCATGGAGGGGGCAACCATTTGTTGTTTAATGTATGTAGCATTAAGTATAGGGTCCCAACTGGGAGGGCCACTGGAGGGGCAGACACTCAATAGGGGCACGGGCCCCCCTTGCCCCCACGGTGGAGCCGCCACTGAATGACATCAATCGGTTTAAGTCAGTTCTTCATGTGAGGAAAACACAAACTGCTTCCTATATTATAATCCTACTTCTTTCAAGTGTCCATCTAATCTGCTAACCTTTGCTCCTATATATGTTCCTTTGTCTTTCTTTTACTGCATGATGCCTCTAGCAGTTCTTTCAGCCGTCGTTTCTGATAAAAGCCAATTTTTTCGTTCGTTCTTTCGTTTCCTTTATGTCCAAAGATGTCAGTGACGGGTTCAACTATCGTGGCCAAGGTTTGCTTATTCCGCTTTTCGATTGGTCTCGGAAATTCTGTTGTCTGCACCGGAGAAAGACGCAATTGTGCTGATGACAGGAAACCAAACACATACTAAGACCCAAAAAGCAGGCATTCTACAGCTACACTGAAAAGGACAAACAGTAGTACTCTGTACAGAAGCAGATGTTTGCAATTTTTCAGTGCCTGGGGTTGTGGACAAATGAAACCGGTTAGATGAAAAGGCAGCAACAGTTGACACAATATATAATTTGATTTAAAAGTAAGTTAGCTAGGAGAACTGGGCTATTATACAGTATGTTAAGAGCAATTTTACTTGAAAACCACGTTAATATTAAAAATGACATGAACTTAAAATTAGCTGAATTTTTGCATGAATGATAAATTCAGAGAATAATATGGACTTTATATACGCGACAGCCATAAAATTTAGAGGTAGAAGAAGTCTGCCTTCCCCTATTTTTTGGAAAAATCGCCCAAAACCCTTCTGCTAGCACTATCCTGTTGCAGACTGCATTAACATACAGTAATCAGTTGCTATATTCAATATTCAAGCAGAATAGATTCAATCGAAAACCTTGTTTCTTTGACATCTCACACAGTGACGTCTGTTAAAGTGTCCTTGAGATTTGCACTCTCCAAATCCACGGCGCTATAAAAGTTGCCTATGCAATACTTAATAATAGAATAATAATAATGATGATGATGATGAATAATAATAATAATAATAATAATAATAATAATAATAATAATAATAATAATAATACTACTACTACTACTACTACTACTACTACTACTACTACTACTACTACTACTACTACTACTACTACTACTACTACTACTACAATGTTCCCTATGACGATTGCTGGCTCGTGTGCAAAATTAAAAACTCGTGAGCCGAGTTTTACAACATAAATGTTGTGTGTGTGTGCAAAATTTTGAAACCGACACAAAATAGCGTTAGAAATATTCTAATTTACTTTTCTTCTTCTTTTGTCTGTTTTCATTGTAAAAGCATTGTTAAAGTTGTATACATAGGTTTATTAATTTAATTAATTTAAATTAATTAATTCAAACCGGAAGTAGGCTACCAGTTGGCCACCACGGTCTGACTGCGCAATAATATAAATTATGACGTACACTGTATACTATGTACATGCCTCTACACAGTACAGTAACAGCATGGGCGTAAAACACGGTGGGGGTGGCGGGGACGGTCCCCCCAATAATTAGTCGGCGGGGGACAGAGTATCAATTATCCCCCCGAATGTTTTGCGCTATATGGTAGAAAAAGCTCTATCCTCTCCCATGATGTTGATGCCAGAATTACGCCAAAAAGCATTCACTCATTTCGGACGAACTTTTTTGCTTGTCAGGGTATTTGGAGAGGGAAAAATAGAAACATTCAGTATGGTCTTTTTTTGCTTGTCAAGACTTTTTCGGAGACGAAACGGGGTCTGACTTTATCGACGACCCCTCCTTAACGTCTTAACGTAGTTCATGGGCGATTTAAAGTCCCCACCATAATATACAATATCCCCCCCTCCCATAATGGAGGGGGATTTTTATATTTCTGGGGGGGGGGTCAACTTTAAAAAAGTTATTTTATCCTCCCAAATGTTGACGCCAGTTTTACGCCACTGAGTAACAGTAGGCCTAACGTCTTTGCACGTTAATCATAATTAAACCCTTAACTGAAATCTTCGGATATATCTGTCCATTTTTGAATTGAAAAAGTTACATGTTAAATTCACGGTTAAGACATGTTAAATGAGATCGTTAAAATGAATAGGAATTTTTAAAAATTGGTTTTAACTCATAATTTTGAAGTCTGTCCCTTAAAGTAGCTTAATGGATGATTTTACTTAATTTCATTGCGCATTTAGGTCGCAATATGTCCTTGCAATGATGATGATCGTTATGAATGAATAAGAATTTTGAAAAATTGCTTTAACTCATTATATTTCAGCGATCTCTCGCTAAATTTCGTTTAGTTTTTATATACGTGCACGATTTAACTGTAATTTCATTGCGCATTTAGGTCGCATTGAAAACAAAAGTTTCAAAATATTTTGGAATAAATTAAAACAAGATGATGATGATGATGATGATTTCCTATGCTATTCAACAACACGTCAACATTGCGCATCTCAAACAGTCGTTGTTCTGTGTTAGGACATCTCATTAAAGCAAATCATTCATATCCTGTCGTCATTATTCGTCTTCCTGTTCAGTTTAGAGCATTAAAAACAAAAGTTTCAAAATATTTTGGAATAAATGAGAAAACAAGATGACTTTCTCATAGATTATTCAATGTTTTTAAATGCTTGTCGGCCTAATGTAATGCAATGTTTATTAACATTTAGTGGGAAAATCATTTTTGCTTGTCAACCTAATATAGCCCTTCTTTTTGCTTGTCGACCTTTGTTTGCAGGTTTAATAACATTTAGTGGGGAAAACACTAACAATGACTTTCTCTCTTTTCTTCTGTTTTTTCTTCTTCACTTTGCATCCCCCCACCAACTACCTATAAATTTTTTTCATCCCCCATCAAGAATTCCTGGAACCGTCACAGACTTCAAATGCTAATAGTACCACTAATAAATAATACTACCTACTACTATTAATAAATACTACTACTAATAATAAATAATAATAATAATAATAATAATAATAATAATAATAATAATAATAATAATAATAATAATAATAATACTACTACTACTATGATGATGATGATGATGATAATAATAATAATAATAATAATAATAATAATAATAATAATAATAATAATAATAATAATAATAATAATAACTAATAATAATAATAATAATAATAATAATAATAATAGCTGTGTGCATGTATTTTTTCAGATAATGGCGTCCATTGTAAGGGAGTTCGTTCTTGAGCACGTGGCCGAGGTCGTCTTCTTCCTCTTCAAGGTCGGCGAATCGATGCTCGAACCGTCGGTCCGTCTCTATCTCTACCAGGGCGTCTGTCTCCAGCACTACGCCAACGACAGCTCCTGCTCCAACCTGAGCAGCTACCCGGACCGCGAGGACCGCGTCCAGGTGGCGGCCGCCAACTACATCGTCCTCTACAAGTTCCTCATGAACTTTCCGGCGATCGTGCTCGGCTTCTTCTGCGGCGCCTGGAGCGACGTCATCGGTCGTAAGATCCCCGTCCTGCTGACGCTGACGGCCAGCGTCCTGGCCGGCGTCCTCTACCTGCTCAGCATGATCGGGTTCAGCGAGCGCAGCGCCCCGATCATAGCGTTCGTCCTGCTCGGGGCGGCCGTCCGCGGCGGCTTCGGGCGGTCGGCGGTCATCACGATGGCGCTGTACAGCTACGTGTGCGACCAGAGCGTCCGCGAGAAGCGGACGCAGAAGATCGGACGCCTGCTGGCGATGAACTACTTCGGGTACTTCTTCGGGTCGTTGGGTGCGGGGGCGCGATACTGGAGGTCAGCGGGTACGATGCGATATTCGCCATCTGTACCGTCATCAACGTCCTGTGCATCGCCATCGCGGCCGTGTTCATGAAGGCCAAGCAGGACGAAGCAACCGGTGCTTCGGCGGCGGCGGCGGCGGCGGGGGCAACGATCCTGGACCCCGCCGACGAGGACGAAGAGGGGCCTGGCACCGCCGTCCCAGGCCTCAAGAAGAAGAAGTTATCGAAGCTGCCGTTCAGACTGGCGAACGCCAGGGAATCGATCGAGGTCCTGTCGCGACCGCGTCACCACCGCGCCAGACTCCACCTCCTGCTGCTCTTCGCCACCATCTTCATCCAGCAGACGTGCAAATCCGGGGAGCTGGACGCCACCCTGCTTTTCACCGAGGCGGCGCCTCTCAGCTGGAGAAAATCCATGTACGGCTACCTCCTGGCGACCGACTACGCCCTACTCGGTCTCGCCATGTTCGCCGCCCTCCCGCTACTCATCCGTTTCTTCCACCTGTCCGACGTCAACCTGCTGCTGATCGGAGTCACCTTCCGTGTCGTCCGCCTGCTGATTCTCGCGTTCAGTCGATCCACCTTCGAAGTCTACCTGTCGGTGATCATCGGCTGTCCGAGCGCGCTGATCATCTCGTGCTCGAAGGCGCTGGTCAGCAAGACGGTCAGCGACGGAGAGATGGGCAAGGCGTTCTCGCTGCTGTCGTGCGCCGAGACGGTCTCGATCCTCGTCGGCAGCGTCATCTTCACCAACGTCTACAACAGCACCAAGTACATCATGCCCGGATTCGTCTTCGCCGCCGAAGCCGTGTTCTTCGTCGGTCTCTTCGTCGTCGTCCTCCTGCTCGGCAGGGACATGAAGCTGGCCGCCCAGTACATCATCCTCGACGAGGTCGGCGGCGGCGGCGGCGGCGGCGGCGGAGCAGGAGGAGGAGGGGGAAGGCACGCCTCGAGCAGCTCTCTACGGGACGACGACCAGCAACTCGGCCAGCGCGTCCGACTTGGTGGCAGCCTCGTCCGGCCCCGGCTTCAAAAAAGAGGGTTCGAGACCGGATCACGTGACGAACGGCGGAGGCGCGATTGGACCGGCGGAGTCACGTGATCACATTCAAATGGGGGAGCTGCGTCAGAGGCAGGACTTGGCAAGGAGCCAGAATCCGATCGGTCAGCCACGTACCGCTCTCAAATAGATGCTAAGCTGTAGAACTTCGTTATAACGAGTCTGTAAGATTTAGTACGATAAAATTCAAGGTGCGTTATATATATATATATATATATATACATATATATATATATACATACATATATATGTATCCAATGCCATTCAATACGGAAGCGCATCACCCATGGGCGTTCGCAGAAATTTTTTCAGGGGGGTGCAAAGCAGGGTCTCGTGACGAAAGAAATGAACAAAATTTCCAGGGTGGTGCAAAACAAGGTTTTGTGACGAAAGAAACAAGTAATTTTACTTTTTCATAACTCCACATTTTTTCCAGGGGATGCAATAGACCCCCCTCCAGACGCCCATGGCATCACCTGCGACCGTGCATTGCGGTACGTTATAACCGAGTATACGTCATAACCGAGTCCGTTATAACGAAGTTCCACTGTATTGTTTTAGTTGGTATTATGCTGATAAACGTGTCGGCGTTCCAGCGACCAAGGCTTTCTAGACTTGGCAAGATTGCGTTAGATTGACAATCTGCACTTCTCTAGCTCCGCGCTTTTCGATCCGTACTTGGCGCAATATGGCGGAAACTGAAGCTTGGCCAATAGCTTCTAGTCATCAGCCCTAAGTTTCACCGACTGGAATATTATTTTCAAAAACTCTCCCCATAAATAATTCACCCTGTTTAGGATTAACCAATTTAGGAATTATGCAGCATGACGTCACATTTCGCACGACTAAATGTCGCTTTAACTTACGCCATTAGCTTGAATGTATCGGAGCTGCCAAATGTCAGAGGCATATGCCGCTAATGTCGAACATAGGCATAAAATTAACAGGAATTAGATCATTGTCTAAAACAGGGGTGGCCAGACGGAAAATTTCTAGCTGAATCTGATCAGGGGCGTAGCGTATGGGGGGTATATCGGTATATATACCCCCAAAATCAGCCCACCTTAAAGTTTTTATATGTGATTTATATGTGGTTATATGTGGTCATATGTAGTTTATATGGTGTATAGTTAAGGTTTTTACCCCCCCCCCAATATGTATACCCTCCCAAATCAAATTCCTGGCTACGCCCCTCAATCTGCGGCTTTCGAAAAGCTTACGCATTTTTGAGCAGATTAACTGATCAACAGGGGCGTACAGATGTCAGATTTACATGTTGACCGTTGATTTAAGCAGTAATAATTTTGCCTCTTTGCCAGTTTTATCATAGGTCCCATAAAAATAGCATAGATTTAATGAAATTTTGCCAATAACATGACGTCATCTGCGGCTCGCACTGTCTATGGATCTGGCCACCCCTGGTCTGAAATTTCCTCTAACCTTCTTCGAGTAGTTAACTGCTAATTTTTGCTAATCAATCGAGTCGCAGTAGATTTCATTAATTCAGTTTCACATTATGTCTGGGAAGTTTTCAACATATTTGTAGATATTTTTGTATATTTAGTTTATTTATTTCTGCCAAATTTTCTGGAAGTCGTGAAAATTGGACTGCAGACTATTTATCTAAGACTAGGGCCTAGTTCAACTAGGAACCTTTAATAGAATAGATATTAGATAATTATTAGGCTAATTTGATTCCCATTTTCCCAAATAATTTAGTACTACAGTCAAATCCGATAGTGGTCATATACGGTCATACCATATCCAATAGATTGCGAAAATCAATAGCCCAGCCGGGGTTCGTGAACATTTATACAAGCGAACTTGGTCCGATCCACATAGGGGTTTCGGAGGAGCATTGCGTGGGTCCCCCCCTCCCGCCCCAAGGGGCGCCCCAGCCACTTCCAAATAATTATTCTCGGCGTTGTCTGAAATGCTTTGAGTTTTGATTGAAGCGCAGATGTCGGATTGGGAAAGATTAAGTTCAACGAAGGAATTATTAATTGGATTCCGGGAGTTTTGACAGTCACCTCTGACCGAAGACAAGTTTCAGATCACTTGCTTATTTCTGTTTTCGTTCTTCTCTATCTCTCTCTCTTTTTTTTTTTTTCTCTCTCCCTCACTCTCTATCCCTGTTTGTCTCTCTTATTTTCTCTGTCTCTGTCTCTGTCTCTTTTTGTCTGTCTGTCTGTCTGCCTGAGACTGCCTCTCTCTCTCTCTCTCGTCTTTCATTTTGTGATAACCTACCGTTGAAGGCAGTTTATTTTACTCCTCAAGTATATAAATCCCGAGTTATAATCTCCGCTTCCAAAGCATGTTACTATTCGTTCCGTTTTGCTTTTTAAGACTCTTTCAATTTTTCTCATCGATCTCTCTCTTTCTCTCTCTCTCTCTCTCTCTCTCTCTCTCTCTCTCTCTCTCTCTCTCTCTCTTATATTGAACGACCAGACCAGCCAATCGCTCAACAAATAGGCCTATTAAACTCGTATTCTCGGAAATGCGACGCTCCGCTGGGAGACACCGGAACCCCCTTCACGGAGGACAAGAGACCTTCCCTCAATGCATTCCTATTAACCATTATACAGCAAGACGGCTTTTGTTTCCGAATAACACTGATACGATACGCGACAAACTCCTACATACAGCAAATGGCAGACCAAAGATGATATCAGTTTCCAGTTATCGAGACACTGGTCCTGAAACTTATATACAGTATATATATATATATATATATAATGGCTTCTGGGTCTGCTAATAGTCTGGTCCATTGGTAGAAGCGTTTGTCAATGTCGTTAGAAATCGCGATGGAAAACGAAAGCGTTTGTATTTTAGATATACCTCTCTGGAGATAAAATTTGCGAAGATAAATGTTTGGTTATCGCTGTACTTTGGAAAGCAGAATTTCATTTTTCGGGTTAAGGACCTGTCCAGACAGACAAAAATGTTGAAATTCTTGGTTATGTTCTCGGAATGAGTCGAGTATTTTCCTGCGCTATGTTCTAAAAATTAGTGCCGCGTGCACGTTCTTTCTTCATGAAAAAGCGGTTCTGACACAGACAGACAGACAGTCAGACAGACAGACAGACAGACAGACAGACAGACAGACAGACAGACAGACAGACAGACAGACAGACAGACAGACTGATAGACAGACAGATCGAGACTTGTTTGTTAACGAATCAAATTCATTTTCTTTGACAGCGCTTTTTCTTTAAGTATTAGATTAATTATTTCATATAGTGTATAATTTATCTTGTGTTTTTAATCCGCCATATATTGATTTTGTCGTCATGGGATGGATATTTGCAGTAAATCTGTTTGTTTCTTTGGTTTGCGAGCATTTTAAGCTCCGCCTTCAACTTTAAATCATGCTGTTGACATGGGCGTAGCCAGGAATTTCATTTGGGAGGGTATAAATATTTTGGGTGGGTATAAATCTTAACTATAAACCACATAAACCATATAAACTACATATAACCACATGTAAGTCACATAAAAAACTTTAAGGTATACTGATTTTGTGGGGGTACATATACAGATATACCCCTCCCTCGTCGCTACGCCCCTGGCTGTTGAAACTATTGCTACTTAGACGAGTCAAACGGGTTTTAATTATTGTTCTAAGAGAACGTTTTTTTCTTTGTATTTTGAGGCAACCCTTTCACACTGGCCAGCTTCCAACCTTTACCCTCGACCTCTGTACAGTACCGAAATATGCACGCACGCGTACACGTTCCCGTTAGCTGTGCACGTTTTTTGTATCCGTGTGTGCTTGTGTATGCGTGCATGTGTGCGGCAGGCGTTTAATTTATATAGCGCCAGTAGAAGTAGTAGTAGTAGCAGTAGTAGCAGCAGTAGTAAGCAGGACAGACACGAAATACGGGACATGATGATATTAGGAATAATGCTGTTTTCCTATGAATCTGGCGCTGTTTGCCGAACATTCGTGTGTTTTGCTCGGGCGACGGTGGTTGACGGAGGAGGGGGGAAGAGGGAAAGGGGAGGGGGGCGGGGAAGAGGAGGGGAGGAGACTATTTACTCGGTGCGTTCTTTGTGCACGCGCGCGCGCGGGCGCGCGGGCGCGCGGGCGCGCTGCGAGACGCTCTTCGCCGTCTTTTCGGGCATTGATTTGTCGTCGTCGTCGGCAAAGAGGGACTATTTTCTTTATCGATCGCTGCGCCGCAGTCGGCGCGCGGATGACGACAGCGCGGAACGGCGGCATCGAACGCAGTTCTGCTGCGTCCCTCGGGTGGAAGGGGAGATGGAAAGGGGTGGAAAGGGAGGGAGGAAGGGAGGGGGAGTGTCCGCGGCGCAATTACCGTAGGCGGCGACGTCGCTTGGGCCCGCAATTAAGAGTCGACCTCCTACAATGCGCCTTCTCCCCCGTCTCCCTCCCCCCCCTTACCCCCACCCGTCTAGTCTCGGTTCACCCGCCCCCTCCTACCCCCGGCAGCGCCGCCTCTGTCCCACAGCGAGGCGAGGGTCATACATCATCTTTAAATCCTAAGATAAAAAGTTCTTCGAGAGATGAAACTGGTAGATATGATTTGTTGTGCCGACATCAGACAGTGTACATTTTCAAACGTTTCTGTCTGGTTTGCAGTGTCCGTTTTGCAGTATGTATGAAAACAAGTTAAAAATTCAATAATAATAATAATAATAAATATTATAATAATAATACTAGATATTCGAGTGGTCCAGTAGGATCTGCCCTGTTTGACAACCAGAATGTAAGAACGTAATATGTTGGAATAATTATTTATTATTTTTAAAAGCATGATAATTAGGCTTGTGCAAGTTTTTTATTCGTGTTTTCAAGACGTTGTCTTAGAAGTTTCTAGATTCTGTATTCGGTGATTTTATTGAACGCTATATAAATTTTAAAAATTCCGATATTCTTTTCGTTGGTTATTATCCAGTACTGACCTTGTGATAGATTTTACTACTAATTTAGAGATGAATGCATTCTGGATTTACTTATCTAATTCGTTAATAAATTTTAAAGCAAGCAATTTGTTATTGCTGTGTAAAAGTTACTTAAGCCTGTATCTTTTACGCCGTTCTTTCACATGTGTTATGCACTTTGTGTGTTGAAACTGCGACTTATGTTATTAAAAGTATAGCGCCGAATCGCATATAGTAATAGTTCCGTTTTATTTGAAAAAGAAACAGCAGAAGATGAAAATGTTATTATTGATGCTGTTAACGTTCGAATCGTCAGTTTTAACATGGTCTTGTTTTACGCTTCTGATATTATTGACGATACATCTATAATGTGTTGTACTTTATATAATTAAGCAGTGTAGTTCCAATGCGATTGAGTAGTATTTTGTAGTGTTTTCTCGGATTTTCTCTCTAAGTTACGTGTTAAAACTTAAAATCTAAAGTATTGGAAGTTGCTAGATCTATAGATTTTGCGTGTATATGTAATTTCTATGTAACGTAACGTAGAAGCTGTGAAGAAGGAGGCGTGCAAGAAACGCATTAGTTCGTCGTGTAAATCAAATTATTGGTGCAGATTGATTTGAAATCAGATGTGCATAGATTGAGAATTATGCGATGATGCAAATACGATTTTCTTCCATGAGAAAAAGTGCCAAAAATGCCAGGCTTCGGATAATGACGATTGGAATATCGATGGGCCCGATATAAAATTCATCGTTATTATTTATTATACTGAATCAATAAACTATATTTTAAATGGAAAATAACCAAAAATCTCTCTAAGATAACAGATTTCATACTGAGAATTGTATATTTCAACCCCTGGGTTTGAACGCCTAATAATGAACTGATAATATGGCACGCTCCTAGGAAAAAACGCTACGGAAATTCACGAGATTTTACTTACTTTCTTACTTGACAAGCACCATTTACAATTCAGTCATCCCATATTTTTATCGCATTCAAAATAGCTAGAGGGCTAGGCAGAAAACTTAAATTGGTCAGGAGTTTGCGTACTAACTATTACTTCTCTAGGACAAGACTGCGTTTCATGACGAAATTCACAAATCTCGTACTGCGTTTGACTGTATAAAAGGAACATTCTTAATAGTTTTAACAGGCTCTTCGGTGGCGTAGCCAGGATTCAAGAATGCGGTGGGACACGTCGACATTTCAGGACAAGATGTCCTGGACGAGCAAAAAGGTAATCGTCTCCAGGGCTTTGAAGTCTGAAATCTGTGCGTTCTCCTTGACCTAATACTACTCCCACCCCCCCACTCCCACGCAAACTACTCGCCCGTTTGTGACGAATCTCACGACCGGTCCCGGCCGAATGGGGGGAGGGGGCAGACACCACGCGTCCCCGTGGCTACGCCAGCGTGAGAGTCTTACCTGGTACGGCTGAATAATATATTTTCTTGACTAGTTTTTAGGTTTACAATAGAGAACTACTTATCGTAATATTCAGTGTTGGAGTTGTGAAATTTTAGCTGGTGGGGGGCGGGGGGTTGAGGACTGAATTTCAATGCATGACAGAAACTGCATGTACCAGATATGCGATTTTTGGGAGGGTTGCAAAGTTAGCTGGGAGGGGGATTCAAACCCCCCCCCAACCCCCCAACCTCCCGGCAACTCCAACCCTGGTAATATTTAACCATTGCTAGATTATATCGGCCGTAAGTATTTTGGTGATACGTAGTTTTGTTGCGATGTGTGGCTTAGCGAGTGAGGCCATATTTTTATATTGTACTGTTTCTTTTCCTTTGGTGTTGTATCTTCGATTCTTTTTCCGGCGTCTTTCACGATTCCTCTCTGCATGTGTGTGTGTGTGTGTAATAATATTCCGATGGATGAAAAGAACAAAGTATTTGTCTCACCATTCGGTCTTAGTTCTATATAAATTGTTTATCTGCGCAGATTAATTAATTAATTCCAGTCCCAAAATTTTAGACCAGTGGGGAGGTGGGTTAGGGGGAGAGGGTTAGGGTCAGAACGCCGGAAAATAAAATTTTCCATTTTTCAATTGGGCGTCGCACTCAAACAGTGTGAGTTAAACCCAACTGAATTTTCGTAATACTTATGATGATCTGAAGACGAATTTTCTACCATAACATGGTTCAAAACAGCATGAAACTATCGCAAGACGAAGCTGGTGGCAGTGTTTAATCTAGACTCCTGGACTCCGGGGGGAAACTGATAAAGCCGGGGAAACTGCCAAGGCTGGGGGGATTCTGCTAGAGGCCGCTGTTAGTCCATGTAGTATTCCAAAATTTCCGGGAATTTGAAATTTCCGGAGAAAAAAGCAATTTTCTCCCGGAAACGGCCTAGATTAAACACTGGCTGGTGGTGTCTTGGGATTTCCTAGGAAGCCTAGTATATCTTAGTATCTCACTATATATATCTTAAGAACAACAACAACAACAAAAACAGATCCGATGTTATTATGTTATCCTTGCGCTCCGGAGTGATTGGTTTTCACAAACGCATGCATGCAGCGATGCGTACTCCGCGTGTCTGGAAATCAGAGGCACTTAAAATTTCTAATGGACGCAATGCATATCGTCAACAACCCGAGCCAGCCACCGAGTTCCAGACCCCGACCGACCACCGTGTCTTCCTATCCAACCGAAGGACCCCACCAACCCCCACACCCCGTTTTCCCCTAACGACACGGATGGCTATTCGGGGGACAGCGGGGCAAAACCGGCTCCCGCGGATTGCTGATGGCTTTTCGCCGGCGTGCCTCGTAGCTATCGATCGGAGTCGGACGCGTCCGGGACTCGGCGGAGATCAGAGGGAATTAAGGTCCTCTCTTCGATCGATGTCACCACGATGGACATCAATCTCTCCGTCCCTCTCTCTCCGTCTCTCTCTCTCTCTCTCTCTCTCTCTCTCTCTCTCTCCATCTCTCTCTCTCCGTCTCTCTCTCTCTCTCTCTCTCTCTCTCTCTCACTCATATTCCGTCCCTTTGCTCCTCCAGCGAAAACGCGGTGGCCGGCAGTCCGTGTGTGTGTGTGTGTGCGCGTGGGCGTGTGTGTGTGCCTGCCCCTGTGTTTGTCCTGGTGTGTCTCTGTGTGGATGTATGAACGTGTGGGAGGGAGGGTGGTTGGTTGGTGCACATACGTGCATTTAAGTTGATATGCTTAAGCTGTATAACCCTACGGCTGATGAGTCTCTCTCTCTCTCTCTCTCTCTCTCTCTCTCTCTCTCTCTATATATATATATATATATATATATATATATATATATATAGTATATACAGTATATATAACTCTAAATTTCTTTCGTTTTATGTCATCCAAATTCCGGCTCTGTTATTTTTCGTTTTCTTCCTCTCTTCCTCTCTCTCTCTCTCTCTCTCTCTCTCTCTCTCTCTCTCTCTCTCTCTCTCTCTCTCTCTCTCTCTCTCTCAATTTTCATCTTTCTTTCTTTTCTTTCTCTTTCCACATTCACCCTTTCATTCTATCCTCCTCCTCCCAGTCCTCCTCTCTCTCTTCTCTCTTTGTGCATCTCTGGAGATATTTCTCGCTTATTCTCTTATCGTTGCAAGACTTGGTTTTAGCAATCGAACAAAAGTTAGACGAGATCTCGTCTGTGATGCACGAGATCTCGAAGCCCAGAACTCGCCTCTTCGCCTCCTGATCCTCCTCCTCATCATCATCATCCTCTTCTTTCTCCTCCTCCTCCTCCTCCTCCTCCTCCGCCATGCGGCTTGACCGATCGAGGTCATGACTCCGAAGACAGACAAAATTTGCGAAAAATAAATAGAGGCAAAGGCACGCAAATAAATGCACAACGCAGATGCCTATACAGTTGACGTCACTGACTTCCATCGCAATCCAGATCGAGGCTGCCGTCTTTACGTCACGATATCACGCGTCCATGCATATCGAACGTGTCAAATCACAAGCGCCTCAAGACAGAGCAGCAGAAAATGGCGCCGACCAATCAAAGCGGTCTAGTCATGAAAGTTCATAATATGCAGATGGTATTAATTTATATAGTAAGTAAGTAAGTAAATAAGCAAAATCTCGTGGATTTCTATAGCGCCTTGACGGGCAGAACAACAGTAGCTGCTTATTCGTAGGTGCTCAGCCTTTCTTAAAGCAGACATGGGGAAGGTATATGATCAGACAGGCAATAGTCAACATCCGAAGGGCAGTGAGGCTAGTAGAATAAAGTAAAATCTTGTAAATTTCTATAGCGCGTGTGTTTTCTTCAGCCATTTTATATTTTTGAAATTATTTAGCACTTTGAAGGCAGGTACCGTTGAAACTATTTATATAGAGCTTTATTAGGTGTGAATTTTTTTATCGTTTTTAAAGCAGGCGCCCTAGAAGCTGTGTATTCAGCAGGGGCCGTCCATAAATGACAATGACATCACGCCATTTTGACAGTTTTTAGTTATGAATATTTCAAATTCACATTTCTTAATGATGCATGCATTGCATTGCATTCGTTTTAAATTACCCATTAAAAATATGTGTTATGCAACAGGCCTTCAATTGGCTTCTCCTGTTGAATAGAGAGTGAATAGGACCTAGATATGCAAACATCTAATCGATTTGAAGAAATTCTCCGACAAAATCCACAATTTCTTCTTGCTCCATCTTCGTTGCTTTGACCTTTGCAAGAATAAAAAAACAATATCATTCTAAATTTCGATCTACAGTTTTCGAAATAGAGCACTCCCAGCCATTTCACACTACACACTAATGCCATTGACTGTACGAGAACGAGGGACATCAACTAAAATGACTTACTGCATGCAGATGATCCATGTATTAAGCATTGATATTTGTTCCTGACGTTTAATCGTCTAATGATTGACTCTCTTCTTAGAGGATTTGATTAAACCTATTAAATAGCAAATATAAACGCCAATAGCTTTGTATCATTTAATTTTCGACAGCTATTTGAAACACTACCAGCAATAACTCCTATACGTTCTCTACACAGCTACTAGCAATACAAGAATTTTAAACATTTTACTACAGTCACGCATTGGCAAAAACCTAAGCTGCCTAAAAATTCCATTCTTGCCATGAATTTATCCTATTCAAGATGTCAATATTGGAAATATCAGGGGTTTCGCCCCCCGATGAAACATTTTAAATTTTAAAAAATGCAAATTCGCATTTTGTGCAATGATGCAATGCTGGTATGCAGTGGCGGTTCCAGGAATTCTTGGTGTGGAGATGAATTTTTAGGAAGTTGGTGGGGGATGCAAAGTGAAGAAGAAAAAACAAAGGGACAGAGACAAAAATGTCATTTCCCCCCACTAAATGTTAATAAACCTTGCAAAAAAGTACAACAAGCAAAAAAGAGAAGATAATTAGCAGTATTTTCCACTAAATTTTGTTAAAAACTCACCGGAAAAATAGGCTGACAAGCAAAAAAGGTCATCCGGAACCCCGGTGGAGGGATGCATCCCCAGTCATCAACATGGTGGAACCTTCACTGCTGGTATGCAGATTCTAAAATGTGGCCTCTTCGTGAATTAACGTTGTATCTAAATTTTAGCGTCGAAATTTTCAAGGGATAGCTGGCTCCCTAAACTGCACACAGCATGCAAAATCAACGCAATAATAATAATAATAATAATAATAATAATAATAATAATAATAATAATAATAATAATAATAATTTTAATAATTAATAATAATTAATAATAATAATAATAAAAAATAATAATAATAATAATAATAATAATAAAAGATCTTCTTTAACTGGTTTATCCGTCCGCCTGTCCGAAAACCTCTAATTCCATGATACAGTCAAAGATCTTCTAACTATTTATCCGTCCGCCCTCCGCAGTTCTGATTCCTGCCAATAGGAGGTTGCGTAGTAAGTAAGTAAGTAAAATCTCGGAAACTTATACAGCGCTCTGGAAAGTAGTACAGTAGTAGCTGCTTATTCATATGCACTTAATCTTTTTTGAAATAGCTATAGACAAGGTGGTTTGTCGCCCTGGCAAAGGTCAGTATATCTATGAGGCGGCGGGTCAGAACACACTCGGCGCTACATAAAGCAGTAAGTCACGGGTCGAGTTGTTCGTTATTGTCGTTGTCGTTGTCCGTTGTTCGTGTTGTTCACGAGTAGTTGAACATTTGACTGTGAACGGACGGCAGTCGGATAGTGTAGTCGATTCTGTCGATGTCGTCGTCGACATTGTCTCCACTCCGATACCCGCCGCCGAGCAGCTCGCCGTGGCTGCGGCCCTTCGCTCTCAGCCCCGGCTGGCCCCTAAAGCCCCGCCGCCACCGCCGCCGCCGCCGCCGCCGCCGCCCTTCATCGTCGTCCTCGGGGTACAGGAGAAAAGCCGGCGGCGGGGGCAGGTCGCAGCCCTCGTCCGCCGTTGACGGGGGCAGTAGCTCCCTCTTTTTTGCGACCCTCGAGTAGGAGCTGTCGTCGAAGGAGCGCTGCTGGTGCTGCTGGACGAGGACCCTGGCGCCCGGCTTTCTCCAGGCGCCGCCGCCGATCCCGACCGCCGTGAACGATCCGTACGTAAGCGATCCGGAGCGTCCGATCGGATGTGGATGATGGTGCTGCTGTAGGAACTCCGGGACCTCGTGGTCGGTCCTCTTCGCCGCCATCCGGTCGCCCCTCGTCGGCGGGACGCGGTCGGTCCGGACGATGTCCGGCAGGGTACCGCCGGGGCAGTCGCTCGGTTGGTTCCACATCGGGTGAAGGACTAGCCGGGTCTCGCCGGGGCAGGACGCCCGCCTACCCGCTGCGGCGGCGGCGGCGGAGGAGGAGGAGGAGGAGGAGCCGGACGAGGAAGAACCCGTGGGAGGATCGTAGGAGGAGTGGTGTCGATGGATCAGCTTCTTCTTCCTCCAAGAGACGCACAGGACGGCGGTGACGATGGAGAGGATGACTATGAGGATTCCGATGGCGGTGGCCGTCAGAATGATGACCGTGTCCCTGTAGGAGATCAGACCACGGTCGACGAATATCTCCGTCTTGCTTTCTCCTCGCTTTGCGTTCGTTTCCTCGGTCTTAGCTTCGGCGTTTTCATCTTCATCATCATCATCATCATCGTCGTCGTCGTCATCATCTGATCTGCCCGGAACGTCTGCAACGATCGGGTAATGTTTGAAATGGTTAAGCAGCAGATAGGGGCCCCAAACGCAAGGGTCCTATGGTCGCCACCATTGTATTTAAAGCACTTATAACGACATCCTAAAAACTTTTTATATATGTCAACGGCAAATATTTATTTATCGAAGCCGGTGGCGTGCAGTAAATGGTGGGCGCCTGGGGTCAATGGAAAAACATTTTTACTAGTAGAAAAGGTCACCGAGTCAATTTTTGCCCCCCCCCATCTGGTCGGCGCCCGGGGCCACCACCCCATCGCCCTTCTGCACGCTACTGATCTAAGATCACAACTATATAATCAGTTTACGCGGTCAATAATAATTATTATTCATTTATATAAGGCATAGTTTCAGGAACGGCGTACATGCATTAAAGAAATACATTAACAAAACAACAATTAAATAGGCAAAGGGTGACAATTGACAAGTCGCCCCTGAAAATGCGACCAGTCAGGGTTAGAGAATAGGTAACAAGCAACGCTCACAACGCCGACACCATTAAAATCAATGCAAAATCTGGCTAATGCCTCTTACAGAGAAAAACCGAATCATTGTCTAGGCATACCTGATTGCTGATTTAGATTAAGTCTTCGGGGGTTGTGACCCGGAATTTCAGGGGGCTTGCTGTATCCCACTGCGTTGCTAACGGACAGATAAAACGTGTAGGTTGTTCCAGGGTTCAGGTCTGTTACAACGAGGTTGTCACTGCCTGAAAAGGAAAAATAGAAAACTTGTCAAGAGCACTAAACTGTTATATTTGATAATAAAATCAATAATAATAATAATAATAATAATAATAATAATAATAATAATAATAATAATAATAATAATAGAGTAATAAGTAATATCTGCTAATAATGAGAACCACTATGTTCCACCCATCCATTCATTCACTTAATGCATAGTCTTGCTGTTTAATCTCATTCTTTCGCCCTTTGTCCTCCAGCAAAGAACTAAGAATATACAGCGACTAAGATGCTAGTTTTCAAGAGCCTATTATAGAAATTCATAATGATTTTACATTTAAATATAAGCATATCATTTCGATATTTTCTATCAAAGATGTTACGCTTTCAATAGTTTTTAAGAGCCTTTTAAATATAAATTTTATAATAATAATAATAATAATAAAAAAATCCAGCGTACAGTAAAATTAATAATCACATGTATGACTATCTGCTGATTTAATAATAATAATAATAATAATAATAATAATAGTAATAATAATAATAATAATAATAATAATAATAATAATAATAATAATAATAATAATAATAATAATAATAATAATAATAATAATAATTGAAAAATCAGGCGGGCACTGAATATGCTTTAATTTATATCAGATGTGCGGAGGGGATGTCTGACTGAAGTTGAAGACTCGAATGTGCTGCTCCAGTCCACTTTCCGCCAGTTCGTACTTGATCCTCCACGACAGAAGGTCCATCTGGTGACTGGCAGCGGCAGACGGCGGCGTGGCTCTCAGGGTCACAGTGGTAGACGTTTCCTCCAAGACGGACACGTTACGAACCATGTCCGGACTCACTGAAATCCATTGCAATGGATAAAAACTAAAAGACCCGTAATGAACTGTCGGCCTTTGGGCACACCAGAGATACCCATGGGTTGGGTTGACCCATGGATTGGATTGGTTGGGTTAGATTGGGATGAGTCAGACTTTACCCTATATATATATGGTGGGTTGTGTTGTGTTAGAAAATAAGTCATGGTTTAAGAAATTGCAATGTATCACGGTGGGTTGGGTTGGGTCAAGTAACCCGATTGCTTTCGTGGGTTGGGTCAAGTAACCCTATTGCTTTCGTGGATTGGGTTGGGTCGAGTAACCCTATTGCCGGTATAGTATATAACAACTCCCATATAATAATGAATCCTCCGTCCTTATATATATATATATATATATATATATATATATATATATATAATATATATATAATATATATATATATATATATATATATATATGTATATATAAATTATATATATATATATATATATATATATATAATAACTATGATTATTATTATTATTATTATTATTAGAGAGAGAGATTATTATTATTATATATATAATAATAATGATTGGGGAGTTGTTATTATTATATGGGAGTTAAATTAATATAATATGCTATACACCGACATGGGTTGGTTGGAGATTTGTTGGGTTGGGCTGGGTTCTAAAAAATGGACCCATGGACATCTCTGGTGCACATATGGGTTGGCAGATGCTTTAGGCGCCACTTTAACCGTGTAAACTGAAAAAATGGACCTCTCCCCATGGCCTTGATCTTGCTCTCTACTCAGCGTAGAAAGAGAAGAAACCGAGAAAACTGACTTTGAGCACATCATCATAGACCAGTTCGCATCATTAAAAGCAGGAAAATGCATCTGTAGTTTTAATCTTGCGCCAATAAAATGTCACAAATAGAAAACGATATCCTACGAATTTCAGCGTCAGTTCTGGGTGCAATCATAGTTTAAAAAACCAAAATCCTCTTCAGCGAGAATGTCTTATACCAATCATTGCTTTTACTCTACAATCAATGACAGTTACCCGCTTCGATCAGTCTGCCATAACCAGAATCGACTCCATGTAGATTCTTTGCGATGCATTGGTAAACGCTGTAAGTCGACGGTACTGATTGGTCGGTAATAAGTGGGAGTCGAATCTGGAATAAGAAAAGGTTTGTCAAATAGAAGACAGAGAGGATTTGTACTTATATTTAAGGCAGTGCACGGCGATTTGAAAAATCGATATAACGCTCAAAAAGCAATGATAAATTAACAATTAAAATGCTAATTGAAATTTTATAAAAGAATTTGCGATACATTTTGGAAAGTCTTTACTAGAGTCTAATCTATCTAATTTAATCTAATCTTAAACTTTTATAACGCCACTTCATAATGTCTCACTGCCCTTCGGATATATTGAGTCACTGACCATTGCTTGGCAAATCAGTCACCTTTCCGAAGCTATTTTAAGAAAGATTAAGCGCCTAAACATAAGTAGCTACTGTTGTATTACTTTCCAAAGCGCTATATAAATCCACGAGATTTTACTTACTTACCTACCTATAGAAGCTTCAACCGATGGCGCTCCAAGTCACAATCGCACAAGATCCAATCCAAATCCAGATTATCTGACCGGACAACCAAATAACAGTCCACGGTGGACAAGCCAGGTGAAAACCTTGACCCTTAATATCATCGTTGAACTTTGAACTTTATCCAACAACCGCAGGTGTCAAATGCACCTGGTGGTTTCTAGAACAGTTGATCACCTTGGTCATTTTCCACCCAAAACCACCGATCGAGAACGTTAGTACGCTGACAACCTTATTTTTTTTTTTTCTCGTCAGGGCAAAAAAGGAACGTGTTGCTTTTTTTTTTTTTTTGTTCCTCAACCACGTGATGGTACGTTGGGGCCTCCGTTGGCTTGACAAAGATGCCCCTCACCTCTCAGCCACACGCCACACCTCCAACTCAGGTGTCAAATGCACCTGGTTTATTCTGGAAATGGAAATAGTAATGATCACCTTGGTCATTTTAATAATAATAAAACCACCGATCGAGACTTACCGTTAGTACGCTGACGACGGTATTTTCCGTCTTTAGAATTCGTTCAATATGATAAACGTAGACCTCTGTAAAAATAAAAAGCTGTTCCTCAAATCATGTGATGGTATAGCGCCTTTCAGCGGAACTCCCCCCTGGCAGCCAACTCAATTCCCCATTACAAATCCCCAAATTACAAATTCCCCTGTTAATTTTCTCACCTCCGACTTAGTGATATATCCAGTTTTTCTGGAAATGGATAAGGCATAATAATCATAATAACTAATACGGTCAGTAATAATTTTAATCAATATCAGTCTCGGTTAATTCAGATTAATAATAAAATATTTAAAGTTTTTCAGTATGATCAGCACCCGCCTCAAATAGGGACCTCTGTGGACCCTTTTAATGGAAGCAAATCAAGCAAGATGAGCAGAATAATAATAATGACGATGATGTTGCTGTTGCTGTTAATAATATAAATATTACTGTATATATACAATTTTTGAATTTTATAGTCGCCGTCGCGGGCCGCAAAAATCTCTTGACGGGCCGCATGCGGCCCGCGGACCGCGAACTGGAGATCCCTGCAGTAGCCTATATATTAGGCTACTTCGAGATTTCTTTTCATAATAACAACTAACAACCATTGGCGTAGCCAGGATTCCGGATTAGGGGACATGACCACATCAGTATTTTCGGGGCAAGAAAAATCGCGAGAGAATTCTTCGCATTGATAATGTTACCCGCCCTCGATTTCTTAAAGATCTTGCGCAAATCTCACTATCGGTCTACCACCACCCACCCTCCCACCCCGATCAACCCATGGCTACGCCAGTGCTGGTAACAGTATATATCGTTATTTTTGGTGGCCAAATTTAACGAATCTGCACAGGAACTTACATTCGACTAATAGCGGTATAGTTTTGACGTCTGAGCCAGCCAGATTGTGAGCCAGACATTGCAGTGAACCAGTCAACGACCGGTCAACGTGGCGAATAAGCAAAGAGTTAAATCCAGGCTGTAGATTTTCCAGCCACTTTCCCGATCGAATCTAGATTTTTCAAAATATATAAAGAAAACACAGAAGAAGAATCATTTATTTTTTCTCAAGGAAAATAACAACTAACAGACTATAACATCTCCAGCAAAGCTAATAATTTAATGTGATACAAGCAGGAGTCGGACCGCGGTTAACCTTATAACTAATTATTATTATTATTATTATTATTATTATTATTATTATTATTATTATTATTATTATTATTATTATTATTATTATTATTATTATTATAACTCGTAACTTACTCTTAACTTACTCATAACTTACTTTTTGTCGTTTCTTTTTCTTATTTTATTTCTTTTCCACTTAGTATAAGTTAGCAATGAGTTTATTATCTTGTAGCGTAAATGTACTTTGTATGTATTCTGTTCATTTTATATTCATGATGTGCATAGGGCCTACAGTATGTATGTATGTGAAAAATAAATTCAATTCAACCTGTGCTGGGCGGTCATGGGCCCCCGTAGAATAAATATTCAGGCCTCCAAGGATACATGTATCCATTGAATATAGGTCCCTGTGACTACTGCCGACCTTTACGCTCTTGTGAATTCTTGGACTAATAATAAAATTATAATGATTATATATATATAATAGAATACTACAGATACGCCACCTGGCGATCAAAGTGGAAACTTTTAATGGAAATATTCATTAATTTAAACTTCAAGATCCAGAAACTTAAGAAACAGAAATTGTGCTAAGCAGTGCAAATACAAAATAATCATATAGGCTTCATTTCCTATAATATGTTGCTAGTAGTCTCTAATTAATTAATTAATTAATTAATTAATTAATAACAAAAGCGGTCCTCTTGCTTGCATTGGCGTAAACTTGGATGAAGAAGTGTGGGGAATTAGAGACAACCTTTATACCTTTCCCTTTCCTATCGTAGCCTCTCAAGGCGTGGGGGTTCGCGCTTAGAGACCTAACAGAAGCTTACGCCTATGCTGGACTATAAAGAATATATGAGTAGAGTTCTTCAATGTTAGCAATAAACGTATTTATTATGCCTATGATTACAGATGTTTAACCATTTGGCCCCATCGATTTGTGTAGCCAATAGGTTATGAAATCGGAATACAGGTTTTACGGGTCCATAGGGTTAAATTTAAATGAATTGGAAAGCATCTTATCCAGTGGCGTAGCCACGGGGTTGTTTGAGGTTGTTCAAACAACCCACTTAAAAAAATATGACCAACACAATTTATGTAAATCCGTTTTCTGTTAAAGGAGGGGTAGTGGGGGAGGGGTCGGTCGCTGCTTTAGTGTTCAATTGCATAGTGCCTCCAGTTAACAATCCCACTTTGCAAAACCTGGCTACGCCACTGACCTTATCGTCTATGTAATATTTTAACCAAAATCCGGTTGATATAGTTCTATATGATAGCCTAACTGTTGAACTGTTCTTCCACAGAACGCAAGCTGATCTTTAGTAAACGTTCGTTTATCGTTTTGTTTTACCATGTGCTCTTTATCCACGACCATATGATGTTCCTCGTTCGTCTGATTCCAGGTAATGACGGGAACCGGAGTACCTGAGGCCTCACAGGTGATGGTTGCCGACTGTCCCTCGAGAACCGATATCTTGGATGGCTGGAGTTTTATTGACGGTGGAACTGGACAAGACAAAACATCAACCAACCGTGAAGACTTAGCCTACTGATCCAGGCAAAATCTTTTACCAGGGAGGCTAACAAGGACTCAACTCTGAATACCAGGACCAAGACCAAGGCCTCAACCCTCAAGGCAAGGACCAGGACCAAGGACTTGTAACACTTGTCCTTAAAGAGTCCTTAAGGCCATCAGGATCAAGGCCAAGGACTACCATCACTGTCCTTTTTTTAGAAGCAGTCTATTGGGGCACATATAAGTCAGATCGCCAATTATTATAGCTTGATATTTTAACCTCAGTGCGGAGCCGAGGGCAACGAGGGATAGTCAGAAAAATAACTGATGCCATTTATCAACAGTCGGTTCACTAGTGCCAACACTACTTTCAACTGATTTATATGTAAAAATAGATATTTTAGGCCTACAGTTGGTAAAAAGTTATTAATATTCTTCAATATTCGACAACTTTGGCAAATTGGCGACCACCTTTTGCCAAAGTTAGTTAGGTCTTAAATGTTCCCCAACGGAACAGTGAAATAGAGTGACAATGGTTTACAACATAGGAGAATTGCTACTAAACCACTTAAGACCCAGTAATTATTATTATTATTATTATTATTATTATTATTATTATTATTATTATTATTATTATTTTTATTATCATTATAATCATCATTGTTTTTATTATCATTATAATCATCATCATCATCACTACTACTACTACTACTACTACTACTACTACTACTACTACTACTACTACTACTATTACTACTACTACTAATACTACTACTACTACCACCACCAATACTACTAATGTTCGCAGAAGTGCGCCAGTTCTCGTTAAAATTTGGAGAAGTTGAGAATCAGTCAAAAACCGTCTGAATATGCATTCGAAATGTCATGAATTTTACAAACGGTTCGGGCGAACTGGTCTTAATTTTATCAAGCGGTTTGCTCGAACCGGACCGCTGCCATCACACCCCTGCGACGCTTTGAACCCTTTGAGACTCACTCATCATCTTGACGTCTACGTGCATTTCTTTGGATCCGTAGTCGTTGGACACTCGGCAGTAGTAACGACCTTCGTCTTCTGCGTCTACTCTTTGTATCGTGAACGTCTCACCTTTTTCGTGCAAGATGACCTTTGAACTCAACTGATCCGTCTCCTTCTGATTCTAAATTTACGACAAATCGGTCTATATCAGAAATCGTTAACCTATTGGACAGAGAGGGCCAAATTTCTATGGCAATGTCTGTCTTAGGGCCATGTAATTAAATAATTTTATCTCCTAGGGCCAGTGGCCGTTCCACACGGGGGGGCACGGGCCCCCTTGCCCCCTGTGGAGCCGCCTATTGAGTGCCTGCCCCCCCCCACTGGCCCCACTGTTGGGACCCTATGCTTAATACTACATACCTAACAACAAATGGTTGGCCCCCATGATTAGAAGTTGCCACCCCAACGGTCCCCCACTTGCCAAATCCTGGAGCCGCCACTGCCTAGGGCCATGTAATTAAATAATTTTCTGTCCAAGGGCCATGTAATTAAATGATTTTTCGACAGGCCCCAAAACCTTTTAAAATTGATGTTTTTCAGAAAGTTTATGCTGAAAAAGTTCAATAGTTCTCAAAAAATATGCATAAGTTATCAAGTGCGAAAACTTAGTGATGACCTCTTTTTGTCAGACTTTTAAAAGGGCGATGACCCTTTTACTGACTGACTTGACTGACTGGCTGACTGGCTGACTGACTGGCTGACTGGTTGATTGATTGATTTATTGATTGAGTAATTCGTTGATTGTAGATTTTCGATTCCCATTTACGGAAACTCTTCAGAATTTTGAATCTCTGATAGAAAACTTCTCATCTCAATACCTTCAGCCATTCGTATTTCACCGGTGGGTTGCCATCGGCTTTGCATTCGAGCGTGACAGCATGACCTCTGATGACCTTGTCAACCGCCGGAGAACGCATGACGACCGGAGGAACTGAAATCAATTGAAAAACAGAAACAAGAACAAATGATTATTTGGCATTCGAAATTCAAATTGACCAGAAGATGACGGCAACGCTAAAGCTGTTATTAATGACCTAACATTCCATAGTATAAAATCTAGCATGTTCCGTATTTACTATCGAGAAAACAGCCCTTTATATAAAATCCCGTTTGGCCTTCTGTTCACCCATATATTTGTTGTCATGCAAGGACCTCAGTTCAACGTAAATACTGTAGTTAACAATTTTTTTTATTGCGAATCTATCTGAAGGGGCATTGATGGATGTTAATTAACGCAGTTCGTCAATCTAAACGACTCAACGAAATGACTATTATTATGCGCATCAATGCTGAGGATTAATCGGATTAACTTCGACTGAAACTCTATTATTTTTCTAGCGCCTAATAACTCCAACTTTCTAACAGACACGATTTAAGTCTTGTCAAAGAAGATTCATGACACCCGCTGCCTACAAATGATCCTGTATTTGAGAAAATCTCGAGGCTTAAGTCTCCGCAGGAACTGATTGGCGCTTAGCAACAAATACTTCGGGATTAACGTCGTGCATGAGAAGCTGATTCCGTGCTTATTTCTTATGTCTATCAGTCGAAGCCTCTAAACAACTTGTTACGTTAATAAGTCAGACGAAGAAGAAGCAGGCGAGTCAGCTCTGACTTCGTTCCTCGGTACTAGATTTACACGCGGTGTCAAGAGATCTCGAGTCACGCAATGCTAGGGCACGCGATCATGTCTCGAAGTGCAGAAATCAGTGCAGTTCCAGATTGAAAATAATCATTCTGGAATTCGTGAAAGTATCGAAACAATCTGTCGCCTCAGTCGAATTTACCGACGACGTCACGCACATCGGAATAAGGAGCTACTGTGGTGCTTCTTTTGAAAGCGCTATAGAAATTAACGAGACTTTACTTACTTACTGTTAGGTTTTATGCGCATGCGCACAATGAATTATCGTTATCTTGTATTGTTTTCGATAGTTTTCGTTGAATAGTCTGATCTGTTAATAGGAAGACTATTTCTTCTGCTCAATGTTGTCATTTTAAGTAGATGTATTTACCTTAAAACTTGCCCCAATGGTTTAAATATGGTTTAATATTAATTCGCAGGTTATATGAGTTGATTAGCAACTGTCCTATACAAACTCACTTGGAGTATTAGCAGGTTTTCAAGTCCTGCCTAAACACAGGGCCGTGTTATTTAACAAACCCCATAGCAATTATAAGCCTAAACATATATTAGGCACATGGGTTCGAGTCCCGAGTGGCTACTACAAGGAAGGAGGAAGATTTAGGGGTCGGACCCTCTTTTTAATCTAAGTTTACGCCAATGAGAGCAAGAGGCGGCTCCACATGGGAAACCCGGGAGACCGTGTCTCCCTATTGAATGTCTGCCCCCAGTGGCCCCAAACTTTAGTGCAGTCTCTCTAAGCGACTAAACTAGTCCAGTTTTAAGACAAATAGTTGGTCACCAAGTTGCCATTCCAACGGGCCCCCGACTTACCAAATCCTGGAGCCGCCACTGACGATAACAAGACGAAGGAATACTTCGCCCATCAAGTAATTATATAATGCCGCTATATAAATGAATCGTGAATGTATTAGTATAGCGATTAGTCATCATTACCACTCACATAGGATATCGAGAGAAATGTATCTTGACTTTGTGTTTCCGTTGCTGGGTACTTCAGCCCTGCACTCATACATTCCGCCGTCGCGCAGATCGAGGTCTCTGATGTTCAGTCCGTTTTTGTGGAAGACAAACTTATTGACGTCTAACATTTAAAACCAACAACGCTAATAAATTATCATTTAGAACAGTGTACTATCCAGACCTGTTAGGAGGAGATTCACCCCCCCCCCGCCCCAACCACAAAATCTACCCGCCCCCCAAAAATCCCAACACTTACGCAAACTTTTACATCGAACTGTGTCTCTTCCCTCCAGTCAAGTCAGTCAACCCAATTTTATCATGTCATAAATGTAAAAATCAGGCAGGCACATTGAAAGCTGCAATAAGGCCAAAAAGGTGCTTTAAATGTGTATAATTTGCATTTAAATGTGTGTATAATTTTGCATTGGCATTTTGGCATTTCACTCTAATAATAATAATAATAATTGGCATTTTGGCCTTTTCGGCCTTTCTTTCTGGAAACCGGGAAATTTGCCCCCTCACCCACTTCTCGCATCTTCTCCGGGCATAACAATGTCTTCTGATTCACAGGATTATCTAATAAGCACGTTTAATAAAAAAAACAACAACAAAAAGTACCTGATAGTACCAGTCTGTTGTTGAAGTACCAGGAAATTTCAGGCTTTGGGAGACCGCTGGCTCTGCACTGGAGAAAGGCGGTACTGCCCAACAGATGGCGTTCCAAAGTCGGAGTTTCCTCGAAACCGATGTTTTCTATTGACGAAAATTAACGATAGACATAATCATAATCAACGACCCTCGTTATCTTTAAATACATGTAATCAACGTCTGTTTAACGACAAGGTCTCGTAAACCTTCGGCGTAGGAAGCATGGCACGAATGAAATTTTAGGGGAGGCCGGGGCCTGTTTTAACGTGCAGTGATACACAAAATGTGCAGTGGTTAAATGCAATTATTGTCTGTGCTTTGTGAAGTGGTATACATTTTCCGAACGACCTTTTTTGCTTGTTTTTTTGCGCGGATGTCCACAAATCTTCTGAGTTTAATGCATGCAGTGATAAATTTTTCTTAAAACAGTCCCTGGGGAGGCAAAAAACTTTGGGGAGTCATAAAATCGGGTGTGTACATCGAGTAATACGTTATGTGAAATCAGTACCTAACAAAGAAATTGTAAAATCGTCAAAGGTTAACTGATTCTATTCTGGAGAACATTTTAAAATTATTTTCCTCTACCGTTAACAACGGCCGATTGGATGCATGCTTCAATGCCTTATATTTTGTCAATACTTGTGACAGATAACAAATACATTTGTCCGGGATTTCTCTTGCGATTTTCCGAAAGAGAATCGCGCAGATATGATGAATGTCCGATCCTGTGACTTTCTGTCGCAATTCTTCTGCAGTTTCATCTGCGGATGAAATCTTTCACTTGACAACAGCAAAAATCACAGTTTCTGATGTCGTCTTCTGATTTCGCCCATCGATTCTGGCTAAAAGCTTCACCGAAAATTTCTACGCTTCAATTCTTTTATGAGTTTGTTACGTATACGAGATTTTCCATCTATCACCTATTGGCTATCGAAGAAGACATCACAATGGATTTGACCTGACTTGTTATTTTGGTCGTTTCATTCATTCATTCATTCATTCATTCATTCAGTCAGTCAGTCAGTCAGTCAGTCAGTCACTCAGTCAGTCAGCAATCACCAAGTCCAACAGTCTGTCTGTCTCGTCTGTCTATCTGTCCGTCTGCCTGTGTCTGTCTGAGTCTGCCCGCGTCTGCCTGTGCTTCTGTCTGTCTGTCTGTCTATGTCTGTCTTTGTCTGTCTATCGTCTGTCTGTCTGTATCTGTACTTTGTCTCCCTTTCTGTCTGTCTGTATCTGTACTTTGTCTCCCTTTCTGCATGTCTTTATTTCTGCCTCTCCTTGTCAGTCTGTCAGCCTGTCAGCCTGTCTGTCTGTCTGTCTGTCAGTGTCTCTGCCACTGCTGCCATGAAATCTAAGCGTTTCCGTTTAGATCTTCCTCTTCTTGTTGTTGAAGACATCATTAGAAGAGGACTTATTTTCGGATGTTGTCCCCGTGTGTGTGTGTGTGTGTGTGTGTGTGTCTGTCTTTTAATGTCTTCTGATTTTCCCGCCTAAAGATGATCGCTTCTCGGTGATGATCGCTTCTTCCAGGGTCGTCTTCTGTGCGTCGGTTTCGAGGGATTTCTTCTGAAACCCAAAACTGCGCTGTATACACTTTGCAGCGCCTCCTCCTCGAAGGCGCATTTCCCCTTTCATGCCAATCAACCAGACCTCTTGACATGCACCCCTCCCACACTCCAGACTTCTTCAATATTTCTATATTTCTATACATTCCTGCCAAAATGCATACATGCAGCTGCCTTATACTAGTCATATATATATATATATATATATATATATATATATATATATATATATATATATATATATATACACTATATATATATATGAAATAGGAGCTTTGATAAACATCACACACACATATATACACACATATACACATATATTATATGTATATATGTGCATTTATATGTATATATGTATATATATGTGTATGTGTGTGTGTGTGTGTGTGAGTGTCCATGTCCACGGCGGTTATTCGATGACTGGAGAGTAAATACGGGGTGCTTTTCCAGTCTTCCATTATGTCGGCGGCCTTGTTTTTCCAGCGCTTTTCCTGACGTTTAGAACAGCGCTAGTCAGTCGTTCCGTCTATTCCGATCGACTTCTTAGGAATTCTGTGTAGGAATTAAACGCAGCTATTTTGCATTCTGTGGTTCGCTGTAAAAGTCGCATTCGGAACATTAACCGCGACTTCTTGCTTTAGCATACTTGATTAGGCCTACTACTGGTTCTTCTTCAGCATTTGAAGAAAGACAATTCTCTACTTCTCTTATAATATTATAGTGATTTAATAATAATAGTAGTAATAATAAGAATAATAATAATAATAATAAGAAGAAGAAGAAGAAGAAAAGCAAGAACAATAGCAAGTTAAAGAACAAGAAGGAAAGTTTAGAAACGGCATTGACGTTTAAATTTTGTTAGCGGCAACACGCTCTATATTTCACTAGCAATAATAATAGTTCTATGGCCACCAGCAGACCCGACCCGACCCAACATAAACATGAAAATTTCTGACCCAACCCAACCTAATCCAGCCCATGAGTGGACCCAGCCTATATATATGCTCATGTCCGGTGTCACTGGGTTCGTTCCACTCCCTTGCGCTGGTAACGGAGTCTCTGTCATGCGAAGGAGGGGGGTGTGGGTCAACGTTCCCTCTAGGACTTGCTGGTTTCTGTGCAAAGTTCAAAATTTGTGTGCAAAAAAAACCACCGTGTGAATTTTTGCGCAAAATCTATCCGCTGATCTTGAACTTTCAACAACAAATGAGTACAGAAGGGTAACTAGAAAAAGATGTTTATTATGCAATTCCTTCATAAATTTTTATCTCATTGGCTTCTTCATTAATTTATACATATGTAAATTTTAATAGCAGCAAAAGTTTAGTCACAAATCACAATATAACTATTAAGGACACGAAGGACAGAAAATGCCTGAAACCGTGTTTTGTGATTTCTTTACAGAAGAATGGCTGAATAAGGCTGTTGTTCGTAGTGAGGTTTCGATGTTTTTCCACTAAAGATACATGCGTCCACGCACCATCCAAAGCTAAGTCTATACACACTTCTGTCCAAACAAATGTGGAATAGACCGACTAAATATTGCGTCAACGACATTGTTCTTTCCAAGCATTAGGCGCCATACATATATTACGTACGCATTGAGGGGATGGTAATATTGGATGTAGGTGATTTTGCATACGGACGCGCCATTTAGCCTCGACTGGCAGAAAAAGTCCCACACAAATTCGCCGAGTTGTAGATTGCTCGTTTGCCCTCAATTCCTCGGCGCAATTTCTTTGATATTTAAGG
>CM030832.1:47395911-47438411 GCA_018105865.1 Metaphire vulgaris | reverse complement strand
ATAAACTTTGCCGAAAAAGACTGAAAAAGGGAATTTTATCCCTAATTTACTACACTTTTACCGAAAAATAGGTTGACAAGAAAAAAGGTAATCCCCAGTTAGTTCTACTATAGACTTTTACCCAAAAATAGGTTTCACAAGCAAAAAGTAACTCCGAAAGTCCGGTGAAGGGATGTATCCTCACGCATCCCCCACGTGGAAACGCCACTGCGACAGATTTAAGCTTTTGAGAGCAATCCTCCGAGTAATCAAAAACATTACCTCCCGTTTAGTTTCGTTATCTCCTCAGAGTCTGGACCATGCCAAACGATCTTAAGATTCGATTTCCTATTCGTAGGCGGTCGGTAATCCAGCAGCGTACACGTCAGAATGACGTCACTGCCAGTTGTAGCCATCTGGTTACCGACTGGAGTAATTACGACTCGCTGACACCCTGTCGACAAAAGAATTTCTTTGATTTAAACACAAATAAATAAAATCAATTTATCCGTCAAATAAAATCGAATTTATCCGTCAATTGACTGCTACCCTAAAATGCTACATACGAAACAACAAATGGAGATTAGATGAGCCGCCAAATCCTAGAGCCGCCACTGGCCTTAAGATAACTGGTTCCTTGCAGCCTATCACAGGTTTATAGATTACAGAAATATTATAAAATCGAATCTCTGTTTGTTTTTGGAAGGACTATTGGTACAGTAGGTGTATAAATATGCAAAATTCAGCGAAGTGCTATAACGAATAAAAACCACATTTTCTATATTGTCTCCATCTTCATTGCGTCAAATCGTTGTAGAATTGTCAATATATTCTGTTTCAATTTTTCTAGAGCGTTCGCAATGCCACAAAATGGTGAGCCTATGGAAGGACTACTGTTACAGCAAGCTATAGATATGCAACAATTCAGAGGAGTTTGAAACGAATTAAAACCACATTTTCTTGTGTCCCCATCTTTAATGCGTCAAATCATTCCGGATTGTCAATATATTCCATCTCAATTTTATTCCAGAGCGTTTGAAATGCCACAAAATGGTGAGCCTATGGAAGAACTATTGTTAAAGCTGACTATATGCAAAAATTCAGAGGAGTGATGAAACGAATTAAAACTACATTTTCGTTTGCTTCCATCTTCATTGTGTCAAGTTCCCTAATATTTTTAACCCTTCTCAAATGCCTTAGCAAGCAAAAAATGGTACACTTTGGAGGGATTTCCATCCCCATGCAACATACTAAAAATTTTTGGGGGAATTTTAAAACTTTGGAGGGAAAATCCCCCCCCGCCCAGAGAAGGGCTAGAATAAACACTGCTGGTTGGTCGAACAACGCTATATTTAGACTCTGATGCTCTCAATTAATCGCAACGCTGGTTCCATGGTTGCTGTTAGTTACACCGAGCGACAGGCACAATCCCAAGGTAGTGCGGCGATTACAGTTTTTGCGCCACACCACGCATCTCACAGACTCCTTGTCTGCATTCAGTAATTGGCAACTACAGTAGAACTTCGTTATAACGTTCTTAGCGGGTCTGTAAGATTTAGTACGCTATAAGCCTATCTGAGGTACGTTTTATCCAATACAGTGAAACCCGCTTAATTGCATAGATGCCGTGCAAGCCTTGCTTATGCGATTAACTGGGCTATGCGAATAGCTGGGACGTCTGATAATTAATTGTTAATTGCACACAAAACACTGGTTTGAGTTTTATGTTGTTATGCGATTATGCAGGTTATACAATTAAGCGGTATGCGATTAAGTGGGATCCACTGTACCATCCCATTGCGGTACTTAATAACCGAGTATACGTTATAACCGAATACGTTATAACGCAGCTTTACCGTGTTTGACTAAACCTGTCTTGTCGTGGACAGAGTGTTGCTCTAAGGAATATTTTGATCTTGGGAAATTGGTGATAATCTCCGCTGCTCACGAGTCCATTAGTATTGTGGACTCGGGAGATCATCGCCACAGTTTGTCCACAGGAAGACAGAATTTCCAGAAGAAAAACCTAATTTCCTGCTTCAAAATGTCGACTGTCAAGTGTAAGTAAGTAAGGACAGCCGCCCGTGGTTTGCCGAACTTGATTAACAAACACAACTCGACGACTCGACGCGTTCTCATCTATCGACTTCTGTGACAAAAAAAAATAATTCAGTTGCCATGGAAACGTACCGGTAATTTTAATCAAACGAGGAGCTTCTTGTACGTTAGACGCAGTGCATTCTACTTCGCGAAACTGTCGCCAGGTGTCGAGTTGTCGTGGTGATGTATTTACTCTGGCGTGACAGCGTCGAAGCCATGAACGTAACAAACGCGACTCCCTATGCATTATACAGGGCGGCGCACCTAAAACGACCTCTGCAGGTGTCTTGCAAAATGACAGTGAGACATTAACTCAGAGACTTCCAAACAAGTACTTGATATAAACGAGAAAAGTACGTTTGGAATCACTTTGGCCTCTGAAAATGGCAATGAAGGCTAGTAAATATTTAAAACTTTAAGAGTTTGAGATGATTTCAACCTTCCACAAATTAAAACTTTCAATTAAATCATTAGTTGTTTATTATTATTATTATTATTATTATTATTATTATTATTAGTAGTAGTAGTAGTAGTAGTAGTAGTAGTAGTAGTAGTAGTAGTAGTAGTAGTAGTAGTAGTAGTAGTAGTAGTAATAGTAGTAGTTGTTGTTGTTTTCTTTAGTGATTTGGATTTGGTGTGCCATCGGTTGATGCTTCTGTGCATTATGAAAGTGGCGCTATAGAAGTTTAAGATTAGATTAGATTAGATTAGTAGCAGTAGTAGTAGTGGTTCTGGTCTAATTAATCATTTACTCTTAATTGACCTTTGATTTCTGTAAGTTAAATTTCAGTTTGAAGTACATCTGGCAATATGAATCATTTATGTGATGCAGCTCAGTTCTTGAAATCGGCAATTCTTTGCGGGCGATTTCGTTTGGGACCCAATGACGTTTGCCCCTTAATCATCCGTTCCCACCGAGGCGCGTACGGCCTGTCGCATCGGGTCAGACGTTGTTGGGACAGAGTGAAATCGCACTGAATGCAGTACGATGGAACAAATTACAGTACAATGGCGCATAGGAAATTGTCAGTAAAGGTCCTATGGGACGTCTGGTCTGTTTAACTTCTAATGCGTTCATTTCGCCCGACAATATCAGAGGAATTCTGTTTTGTGGTTTATATCTGGCCACTCATTCTATTTTTTTATCCTCATATTCTCTTTATTGTTCATTGAATTCTCCTCCAGACCTCTCGCACTGCGGCCGCTGACTCATTGTGGAGGCAAACTGGGTGGTGGGGGTGGGAGGAGGGGGGATTGGGGGGGAGAAGCATTAGCAGCTGAGGGAGAAAAACGAGGACGCATCTGTCAGAAGAAATTGATGGTCTGGCGTGGCGTCTGAAAGAGACAGGGACATAGACAGAGATGGAGAAAGAAAGAGAGAGAGAGAGAGAGAGAGAGAGAGAGAAAAGAAAGAAAGAAAGAGAGAAAGAGATAGAGGGATAGCAAGAGAGAGAGAGAGAGAGAGAGAGAGAGACAGAGAGAGATAGAGAGAGAGAGACAGAGAGAGAGAGAGAGAGAGAGAGAGAGAGACAGATAGATATATATATATATATATATATATATATATATATAGAAACTGAGACAGACAGAGATAGAGAGAGAGAGAGGAAAAGTGACAGAGACAGACAGAGATAGACAGTGAGAGACATAGACATAGAGAAAGAGTGAGACAGACAGACAGACAAAGAAAGCAGAGACATACAGACATACATACATACAGACAGACATAGTTTCAGTTGAATTGATCTGACATGGACAACAGCAGAGCATTCGATGGACTCAACCATGCTCTCTGTCCGAAACCCTTTCGCTTGAGAAATAGTTCCAGACCATCGACCAAGATACAGACACTGAATATGACGCAAGCCGTCATTTCTTCGATTGAGATCTTCAGAATTTGCATTATGACTGCACGAATGACAAACTATAATTTTTTACTATGAAAATACATACACGAAAATGTTTAGAAGCATTTTATCAGGCACACATGAAACAAGCAGGCCTAAATATTATCATTATTTTAAAGCGATTATCTCATTATTACAATAATTGATGGTATCGCTAAGCTTGGAAAGCATTAGGTTTATCTCCGAATAAAAGTTATTTTGCAGTTTAGGCTTTTGCCTTGGCAGAAATATGTTCCTTAAAACCAGAAACTTTTCTGGGAAGATATCTTCGTAATGAGAGAAACCGGAAGACACAGAAATCGCGTCACGTGACTGACTCGGTCAGAATGCTCAGCCGCAATTGGTCGAGAGGAAATTCTAATCTGGTTCGGTGCCGAAGTCAGATTGGTCAGAACCGGTTGCCATGGCAGCGATTGTCTTGACGCCAGTGTGCTTGGTGCCGTCTTACCATTCGTCGATTGTAGTTGATTACGTCGATTTTTTGTAAAAGGTCTCAGTGGCAATTTGATTATCAAACGTGTTTGAACGTTTGGAAATCAGTTTAACCAAAACGCAAACGTGTTTAAGGCCCAAAAGTCAAACAGCTCAAGAGGCAGTTTGGAAATTGTTATGATAATAATGTCTGCCATTAAACTTTTGATAAATGACAGTATATTGCATAGCAACGTTGTTACTCAGCCATTATTTGAGAATTTAAGTTACATAATGTCAAATTTGATCTTCTGATGTTTCGTTTTGAGCCGAATATAATAGTCAAAAATATAATTATTGTATATAGATTTCTTTAAAATAATTGTAATTTTTTTCAGCGTAATGTATTGTATTTTTATGAACTTCTAAAGCACCAATTGAAAATTCTCAAAGGCATCAATCGATACATCTATCCCGCAAAAGACCGGGTCATTTTTCAGAGATCAGTCAGAGTGAGAGTGAATTTATTTTTCTGTGAATTAAGACATTAAACCACTTTAAACCCTGTTATTATTATCCTTGGAGAAATCATTATCTCAATATTATAAAAAGTGTGCTTTCATGACATGTCTCGCAACAATTTCACGTCAATGGATGGGAAACGGTGCGATTTCAACTATTTTGCGCAAACGTAAACGTGTTTGGTCAAACGTGTTTCAGTTTAGGGCTAATTGAAATTGCGCCTTTACAGTAGTGGATTACTCAGAAGTTAGACTGCATTCACGCTCTTTGTAAAAGCGTCTCCAGTGGCAACCAGGAGGACTTAATGAGAGGCTTGGGAGAGAGAAGTCAAGACGAGATGGCAAACGAACAAAGGCGGAAAGAGAGACAGAAAGACAGAGACAGAGAGAAAGAGAGAGACACACACAGATAGGAGAAAAAGGAGAAAGAAAGAGGGAGAGCGATAGGGAAGAAGAGAGTGGGAGAGACGAGAGAGGGAAAGAGAGAGAAATGAAGGAGTTGACCAATAGGCAGAGAGGGAGAGAGAGTGGAGGGGGAGGGAGAGATAGGGAGACAGAGGAGAAAAAGAAGGAAGGAGAGAGAGAGAGAGAGAGAGAGAGAGAGAGAGAGAGAGAGGAAGGAGAGAGACAAATGGAGAAGAGTTGAACAGTAAGCAAAGAGAGAGACAGAGAAAAATACAGATACAGAGACATAGATTGATTGATTAGGAGAGAGAGAGAGAGAGAGAGAGAGAGAGAGGAGAGGCAGATGGAGAAGGGATCTGACCAGAAGAAAGAGACTTGCTTGTGCCAATGCTGTAACTGGATTAGCCATGCATCCACTGTTCGGAATCCGGTTTAACAAGCTCGAGATCCACTTCCGTTTCGCTATAATGGCTTCTTCAAAGCGAAAGACTGCAGCGTCCACGAAAGAAGACAACTTCAGTAATTAGCCACCGGTCTCTTTTATGGTTCCTCGAGGCCACCCCCCTTCTCCCCCACCCCATCCCCGCCCCTTCGACTTTCAACGCAGAACGAAGAAGAACATTCGTTTTACAAGATCCTCCACTGATGTTTCTTGTCGCTCTTCGTGTAGGCATTGACGTAGTCCGACCGAAGAAGATCTAGCAATTTATGACGACAAGTCACGAGCGCGTCACGTGATGCTTGAGTTCAGAAGCGAACGAGTAGAGAAAGACGGAGACGACGATATGACGAGGGGCGTAGCCAGGAATTTTATATGAGGGGTGCAAATTTGGGGGTATATGTTGTTATATATATTGTATATATAATATACATATTGTATATATATATTATATATATTATATACTAAATAATATATTATTTATGTATATACATATATATGTTATATATACTTTATTATATAAATATTCTGATTTTTGGGGTAGATTATATGCCGATATACCCCCGTCGTTACGTCCCTGGATTTGAGTCAGCGCTCGGAGTGAGTGATCGGACGAAAATCGACTTCGGACGAATAACTTTGCAGAGTGGCGCCTCTTGCGACACGGGAAGAAAGACTCCAGCATAGCGGCAATGTTTTTGATTCGCGACAAAATGCAGGAAATCGATTTCGAAATCTATATCTAAATCGAACATCTTCAACAAGCGTATAGAGAAACTGGAGGTCCTCAAAAGTGGGACAAGGACAAATCTAGAAATTTGAAATTGAGAATTTCAAAAAGTCGGACAAAAAGCAATGCATGGCTGTGCATCTATCACGATAAATGCGAATGATACACGCGTCATCGTCGTTATCATCATCATCTATGTAGTCGTCATCATCATCATTATTAAAGATTCGTTAAGGGCTAACGTTGTGAAGTGCATGATAAAGTGGATTGATAATGGTTAATCCAGTTATTAATTATTCTCAATAAAAATATTTACAGATCTAAAGAGTTTAGGTGTTACTTACTTGCTAAATAGAGCTGCGTTGTGATGACGAGGCAGAGGGCAAAGGTCAAACGGGCGCAGACGACCGTCTCCAAGTGAAGACGCTTCATTGCGAGCAACAGGAAGTAAGTGAGTCAGTCGTCAGTTGGTTGGTATTGAATTCGTTCATCTCGCGACGTTGTATCACTGGTAGTCGATATATAAATGAAATCCCGTTCTCTGGTTATTTCAATGTAGATTTTCTTTTCTTTTGTCAACGACCTATTGAGATCAAAGCCATTGCGTGCTGCAGCGTTTAACGCGAACATTAGGCCTTCTAATGGCTTATCAGAATTATCAAAATCATCTTCAGTGCCGCACTAGACAGGCCGACAATGCCATGCAAAATGCAGGAGCAAATACTGGGGTTCTTGTACAGGCCACCCCGTATTTAACGTAACTTTACCAGTGCTGATTTTGCCAATACGAAATCTAACTAACAGGAAACATTACAGTTCACGGGTGATAATAGTCTTATCTCTGAAGATGAACAAGAAGATAACGCATTGTCTTTCACCGAACTTGAATATCCAAGCAAACGTCGCTTAGCTCTGGTTTACGAACTGAAATACAGTGGAACCTCGTTATAACGTACTTAGCGGGTCTGTAAACTTTAGTACTCAATATCCGAGGTACGTTATATATCCAATGCCATCCAATACGTTGGCGCATCACACGGGTCCGTATACGTCGCTGTGCGTTATAACCGAGTAGACGTTATAACCGAGTCCGTTATAACGAAGCTCTACTGTTCAGTCGCGGAGTGATTTCAAAACGAACCCGTGTCGCGTCTAGTACACCTGAGCATCAGAGGCAAGTATATAAGTACTCGCTCACCTGGTTCGCTCACCGGTCATGCAGTTCCCCTTCTGAACTAACCGCAGTCACCTGTCTCACCGAACACCATCTCCCGCTTCGAACGCGCGCTCTGTTCGCCGCGCCCTCCACCGCCTACGCCCGCCCGCCCGACCGCCCGACCCGCCCGCCCCCCGACCGACCGACCGCCCGCCCGCCCGCCCGCCCGCCCTTAGGCCGACCGCCGCCCGCCCCCGCCCTTAGGCCGACCGCCGTTTGCTACAGCAGTCAAGTCCCCCCCGTCGGAGGACGCGGTTCAGACTCGGTCTTGTAGACGATATTGATCCGCTCGTCCGATAGCCCCCCTCCCCCCCACTCCCTGACTCCTCTTCCACCACCCACTGACAAATTCTCCCTCTCCCGCTCTCCCCCGTCCTCTGAGATCTTTATCCCCGCGCCGCAACAGCGACTCCAGTTCCGACTTTTCGCAAATGCGGAATGCTCCGGGGATGGGGAAGGGGAAGGATGTTCCGGGGATATGGGGAGGGGCCGGAGGGTGGAAGATAGGGGTCCGGAAGGGAACTGGATTGACAAACGAAGATCTCCGAAGTCTTCGCGTCCGGAGATGTCGTCTGACTTTGAAAGTATCGATCTTCTTTGACGAGGAGATCTGGACTTAACTCACAGCTTCCGGGATGTAGGGGAAGGGGGAGGAGGGGGAGGGGGTAATGCGAGGTTTTCTAGGAATACATACATTTTAATATGATGATCTCGGCGTTTAATCAGGAGGAGGGATGGGGAAGTTGTATTGTTACGAAAATCACTTGTAGAATTCATATCGATTTCATGATTTCACGCCGCCAAATTAAATTATAAAAATTTTGCATCATCATTTTCCGTCAAAGAGCAGCGTGCCAGTTACTACCGACACTATCATCATCATCATCGTCGTCATCATCATCATCATCATCATCATCTTCTTCTTCTTCTTCTTCTTCATCGTCGTAGCCGTCATCGTCGTCATCGTCGTCAGCAACACCAGAGGTCGCAAACATTGGCGTCAACTTGGATGAAAAGTGGGACCCGGCCCGATACCTCCCCCATTCCCTATGGTAGCCTCTCAAAAAGTCTGATGGGGAGAGGCTCGAGCCTAGAGGTCTGGTAAAAGTTTACCTCTGGCAATGTTTATTCTAGCCACCTTGACATTGGGGGGAGTTTGAAATGTTTTGGGGACAAGATCTGTCTCTCCACGCTTGGGGGGGGGTTCCATCCCCCAAGCCAACATATACAATTTTTTTTGGGGGGGGGTGGAATTTTAAAACTTTGGGGGAATTCCCTCTAAAACAGGTCTGTACCCCTGGTAACAAATGCAGATTCTTCAAGAATAAGGTGGCACCAAGGAAGAAATTTTTTTAGCGCGAGGTTTGTGGAGAAATGAAACAGTTTGGACGAAAAGGCCGTCATATTTGAAACAGTAAATAGATTCGAAAGTTATATGGATAAACCAGGTTATTAAAATTGCGAAGACTAATAATAATAATTGTAATACTTTAACACTAGGTTAACTTAGCCTTCTTGAAACCACTTTTTAAAAATGACGTCATGGACCCGATTGTGTTATAACACATAAACGTCGAATTACGCAGCCTTCCTCCGCAATTCCAAATATAGTTCGTCATCCCAGCGGCGTGATACACCGATTCCAGGCGGGTGAAATGTTCCTCCATTCAGCTTTATGATGTCCGTTATTGTATCGGCGGTGCCATCCAAACAACATAGCCAGTTAGGCCTATCTCTTCTTATCTCATGGCGGCTACATTCTCTTCTGTCTGACCCGTTGGGTCTATTCGCCAATAGAGATTGCTACACGTGGTCTGTGCATTGCGCGAAAGGCACGCTCCTTTGGGAGTTGTATATGTGTTTAAAAATCGATATGCGATTTCACAGTGATAGCTAAGTGTCTGGATTATTATCAGTGCAAAAACAAGGGACATGGCTCCAGCGGACCCTCAAACAGTGTCCGCTCCAGAATTTGGCAAGTGGGGCCGTTGGGGTGGAAACTTCTAAACGTGGAGGACCTTAGTGTATTTTCCATACACTATTATAGTCCATAGTATAGTTGTTTAGAATGAGTGCACTAAAGTATGCGGACCACTGGGCCCTCTGTGGATCTGCTTATCGATACAGAAACAAGCCTCAGATAAAGTATTCCGTGGAGAATTTCCTTCTCGTTGACTTGAAAATAAATTGCTAAGATTCTTTTGATATTTTGTAGTCGGCGAGAAGTCAAATGTGTTCGTCATCTGTATCTCTCGACTTAAATGAGTGCGTTCAAGATATAATACTGCAGAAATACGCCAGATTTCATGCATTTTTACGCAGAGACTGTGAAAACATTTACAATTAAACAGGGCGGTACCGATTTCTTGGCCCACCCTGTATATACGTTGTGGCTGTGCTATTTTGCAATTCAACTAATAGATAGGCAACGATATGTATCAGAACCTAACGCACTGTTTTCGGAATTCACCTCTGTTAAATGCATATCAATATTTTCAGATAATGCCCATTGCATCAATGCATACATGTATCAGACGCTGGTTTAACTTGCAAATGTCATAAATGTTAATTCGACAGATATTCCTGATAAATGGAGCTTGAGATAAACGATAAATAATCGAAGGCGTTTTCTTCCAGCGATAAAATTTAAATGAACCTGAGTTTAGTCTTCTAGATTTAGTATGATTTCTTCGAATAAAATAAACGTCAAATTTGAAGGGCATATACAGTAGAACAACATAGGCCTATCTTTGGAGGTTTTAAAGGAGAAAATGCAAGCCTTCTAAGTGCCCTGCCATCTGTGTGATCTTCATTCGAAGAGTTAGCGAATCAATTTACAGTAGAACTTCGTCATAACGTGCTTAGCGGGTTTGCAAAATTTGGTACGTTATAACCGAGGTACGTTATATCCAATGCCATCCAATACGGTACTGTATAGCGCATCACACGGTACCGTGCATGCGATACTTTACGACCGAGTATACGTCATAACCGAGTCCGTTATAGCGAAGATCTACTGTATATGAACAATATGAATTTATTTCGGCGTTCTTCACAATAATATTATAGGCCTAATGATTCTTGGTAAAACCGCTTTGCCTTGCTTTTAGAGAATGAGATCAAAGATGATTATGATGATGATGATGATGATGACGTTGATGATGGTTTGTGTCATTTTACTTTCGTATTTCGTCACGATGGTAGAAACTGCAGCGAGCGTAAAAGGTGAGTCATCAAAGAATGGTAAAGTTTCTGAATAATTATATTAGTCATATTTTCGATGTTTATGTCCATACGTGAGCAGGTATGTGAAAATCAGAGTCACGTGACTAAGACCTGTCCATCGTATTTCGTATACCAGATTGAATCAATCTGAGGTCTTGAACGATTTCGGGTCTAGACAGAGAAGTGCCAGAAGTTAGCAGCCAAGCTTAGGCGAATAGACTATAGGGCTAAACTACAGTATCTCGCTTACGATTATGAATTTTATATAAACGAAAGGCTTTATTTCATCTAATGGTCAGTGAGTCAGAGCATATCGGACTTCGATATTGATCCGTTCAGAGTAAAAGAATCATTATTCATTGTTAATAACACTGTCATCATCATCATCATCATCATCATCATCATCATCATCATCATCAACCGTGGGCTCATCGCCCGTTGGTGTATAATGCCATCTCCACATAACACTGTAACAATGACTTAAAATGCAAATGTCATTAATACATTCGGCAGTTGTGTTACACCCACCCACGGTATTCTCAGATAAACAAAACTTACTTGGTTTAACACCTAAAAGCCTAGGCGTAAACTTCTATTAGGCCTCTGGGTTTCGTGCCCCCACTTTTTGAGAGGCTACAATGTCCGGTTAAAATTAAACGGATGTTATGTACAAACATATACATAAAACCTAAGTAAGAAATTACATCATTAGATAGATCTGTGGACGCTGTACGACCAGAATCGCTTTAATTCTAAATTGCCAACGATTTTCTAGTGCGTTGGTGTCATCAGTGTCTGAAGGACAATGTAAACTGTCGCAGCATCTGGTTCTGTAGCATGGATATGATGTGCATGTGTTTTCCGTGCAGAAGTTGCTACAAGTAAGTACGCGTTTCAGCTGTCTTGGCTCGAACGTTGTTCATCTGACGTTTGAGTCGGATTTTAAGCGTTTCTTTTAGTTGTAGTTGTAGAGTAGTAGTAGTAGTAGTAGTAGTAGTAGTAGTAGTAGTAGTAGTAGTAGTAGTAGTAGTAGTAGTAGTAGTAGTAGTAGTAGTAGTAGTAGTAGTAGTAGTAGTAGTAGTAGTAGTAGTAGTAGTAGTAGTAGTAGTAGTAGTAGTAGTAGTAGTAGTAGTAGTAGTAGGCCCTAGTTCTGTTCACCTGGACCCCTCGTCCTTTTTATAGTATGCCATTTGAAAAAATAAAACCTGTAATCTAAAAGATCATACTTTAACCAAACAAATCGTGAAAGTCATTGAGCCAACGGGTGTACCTTCATTCTGAAAATGCACATAATCAACTTCCGTTTAACTCAAACTTAGAGACATGTCCCTAACGTACGTCACGGTTTTTCCCAGAAGTTCTACAGGTGTATTAATTTAGGCTAAAATTTAATTCAAAACGTTACCAGCGTCGACAAAAGTAGGCCTACAAAATCATCCAATCATATGACTCTATAGCGCCATTTCATAATGTATAGAAAAAATATCAACCGATGATCAGCCAAATCCTACTCGCATAAAAAGGAAGTCAAAATGCCGGTTTTCAGGCTGGACACTGCATGGACAGCCAAATGACAACAATATCTATAATAAGGATGTTTTAATTACTGTGAACAGCATATCAGTAAATATCTAATACACTGAAATGAATTAAGATCTTACAAAATTGTATCTCTTCTTGTGTTCATTTTGATGTGATTTTCTCACAGAATACCAAACGTAATATAGGGCCGATGGATTAAAGGAGCCATTAAGGAGTTCGTAATATCACAGAAGAAAACGCAGAAAGACGATATTTCAACAATTCCGCGTGCATCCGTACATCTCTCCGGATGCTATTAAAGATTTTTCAATAATCTACGATAAACAGACATAGAACTCGGACATGGATATGAGTTGGTTCCACACATGAGTTTGGTGGAGTCGGGTTTGGATGGGCTGGGTCAGATTTTCAGCAGACAGACCTGTCCATGGGCAATTTTGGTTTTATTATTTAGAGTTTAATTATTTTATTATTATTATTATTATTATTATTATTATTCTAGGGATAATTTATAGCCATTCAGCATACGCGAAATCAAGACCTGGTGTTGATGGAAAAAACAATTTTGTTTTTTTTAGATTTCGTGGGATTAGTTCCGGGAGGGAATTCCACAGAAGCCTTCCCTACTGATCTTTCAATAAAATGGTGGGATGATTGGAGAGACCTTGTTACTGGATATGTCCACGTTTATGGTGGGTTGGGTTTAATAAAATCCGTTGGATATGTCCACGTTTATGTTGGGTTGAAAATGAGTCAGAAAATAAAGCATGGTTTAAGAAATTGCAACATATTACTGTGGGATGGGTTGCGTTGGTTAAAGTGACCCTTTTGCTTTCGTGGCTTGGGTCTGAATCGAGATGGGTTAGATTGTGGTTTTAAAAAAATAGACCCATGTCCATGCTTGATAGAACTAATCATCTTATAGGCCTATTAGAGAAATTTTATTACATGTATAACTCTAAAATGTCGTATTTGCAACACAACCATATTCAGTTTGGAATTTAATAAAATATCACTACGAAAATAAATTTTTTTAAATGCTTTGACTCTGCTGTTCTGATGCATTCAATAAATGCCAAATGCCAGATATATATATATATATATATATATATATATATATATATATATATATATAGAGAGAGAGAGAGAGAGAGAGAGAGAGAGATGCCTATATGTATAATATATATATATATATATATATACATTATATATATATATCCTTATTAAATAAATGACATCTGTAAAAATGATGAAGTCTATGCGAACGAATGGGCAAAGAACTTGTTGACAAGCTTTTTGGGGGAAGATGGGACTTCTGCCCCCAAAATGTCAATGTTAACCCTATTCTGGAAACCTGGCAGTGACACTGATTCTAGGTAAAATATTTTCCACGTCTCCAAGGTCTCCTGTTATTCAGAATATCGAATCTCTGTCACATTGGCCGTTCACTGGCGTTGGAAAGGGTTTCTGTGGAACTGCTGCAGGTTTAATGTGGAGATATTTCGGGGGGGGGGATGCGAGACTCAGAGGTCCTTTAAATGGGAGAAAGGAGAGGAAATTTCCCATTTATGCGCATATTTCACTTCACATATTTGCAAAAAAAATTTTCTGTAAAAAAAGGCTGCGAGCATGAAAAGTTCATAGAAGCAGGCGCTGATCCACTGTAAATCTATGCATATATTAGGAAATAAGCATTTAGTGCTATATATGTAATGAAACTATGGATAATGCGGATAAAATTGGTGCATGTTCATGCGGAAATCGCATGCGCGGAAAAAAGGGAAGAAAAAATGCCGCACATTAAAAAAATTGTTAAATATTCGATCGTATATGTAGTCGCATTAGACCGGCAGGACTACTTGTGAATCAACGCATAACAGACGTTGATTTAAATTACAAATATCAACTATTAATTCGACAGTTAATCCCGTTGAAAGTCGCTTCAGATATACGATAATAATAATTGATTGGTTTAAACCAAAAAGTGAGATAAAATTTTTATGAACCTGACTAGTAGAGTTTTAATGTCAGTATGGCGTCTTCAGATATGATAAGGTTTAATTAAGGTCCACACATGGTTGATTTTCTGTCAATTAATTTTGTATGAAGATTAAATTTTTTCGAAAACAATCGATTGCTGAGTCTACTGAATAAGAATTTAAACGCCATCCTGCATGGGATCGATGGAATAGACGTGTCTCGTTTCTCAACTGAAGTTTTCTTCTTATTGGTGACGTTGCTAGAGGTTTGCATCTTGACAATATTGATTCTTAATCCTACTACAAAAGGCTATGAGCCAAGCTTTGATAAAGTTTTATTGAGAAATATCTTGCATTTGAATATTGATAATTATAATCCTACTTCGCAGCCAGTGGAAGGCTATGAGCCAAGCTTTTTGATAAATGTTTTACTTTTAAGATAATCGCACGTCTCAGACAAGGATCGACTCCTCAGGAGTTGGGGGTTACTGAAAATAGATTTCAATTAAGAATAACAAAACATAGGCCTATAGTGAAACATTGGACAAACTTAAAGCCAGAATCTGACATTAAGACGCTTTTGGTCATCGATGTTGTGAGCTATAGACCTATTTATGTCAGAATAGATACAGTTTTTTCAAAGCCAACGGGGCCCAAAGGTGTAGATTCACTCCAGAATGTTTCATACTGAAGATTCTAGATTAGCCTACCTCATGATACGAAACGCGCTTACCAATGAATCCCAGAGAACTACTGTATTATACAGAAATGTCTTTTTATGAATGGATACATTAGGAAATGTAAAACACTTCATCGTTGAATCTAGTTTTATTCACGAGAACAACCTCAGTCCAACCAAATACTGTAAGGATAATGCATAGACTTAAAAGGCGAAAAAGAACACGACATTTTAATAGGCTGCCAAACATGGCGCTATATAAATGCCTTTTTAAAAACATCTATACAATTACAACGTAATTGTTTGAATTTTTAAAAAAGCTTATCTTGCTTGGTAAAATTCGTTTTACAATTGCTTTACGCGAGGGTCTTGGTCTTGACTGTGAAACGCCTGGATTGACGATTCGCCAATATGTAAAAAAAGGTTTTATCGCGGGTTTTCATGCAATATTGTCCTAAGCCGGAGGAGTTCTTTTATAAACCCTGATTAGATCGGATTAGACTGGATATATAACGCAAAGCGAGATTTGGGTTACAGGGTGGAGGATGCCTGTGTGCTTAGCCCTAATGTAAGTAATTATAATATATATATATATATATATATATATATATATATATATATATATATATATATATAAGTTTATATCACATCAACTTTTCAGCAAAAGTCCCTCGGAAACGAAGTACAGAGGGTAAAATTTAAAAAGTTGATATATATTGCATTTGCCGCTGATAATGATGACGATGACGATGATGATGATGATGAGGAGGAGGAGGAGGACCCAGAACTAATTGATATAAGAAATTTTCTAAGTTTTTGTCCTTGGTGATTTCGAGAATTTAAAGCGATTAAGATGTTTTGAAGCACTACTTCGAATACCGTCAAAATAAGTTTGCGTCGTCAAGTGCAAGCAATCATTTAAAGGTCTGCACTGAAAGCATCAATGTTGATTTTCTGTTCATTAAATGTTAAAGCGATTAAAATGTTTTGAAGCATCAGGTCTGCTTTGAATACCATTAAAATATTTTGCATTCGTCGAGTACAAACAATCGCTTAAGAGTTAAGATCAGCACGGAACGCATATCATCAAATGGAATTGTTGATTTTCTGTTCATTGAATTTTAATGAGAACGCAAAGTTTGTTTTCGAAAGCAATCGATTGCCGTGCGTACTCAACTAGTATTTAAACGCCTTCCAGAGATCGCTGGAATAGACGCCTCTTGGTTCTCATCTGAAGTTGTCTTCTTGCTGGTGACATACAGAAACAGGTCTGTAGACAGATCTATTTGTCAATATATGGTTACAGGTCTTGATTATTTTGAAGTATCTAACGATTATCTTCTAAGATAACCGTGGGTCTTGGCCAACAAAAGATTGGTCTGAGGTTGGGCTCTTTGGACACCATTTTGGCTGTAAACTTTCGCTTTTGGCCGCATCCCCAGCACCAAAGATTTTGCGAATTTGTTTTTCGTAAAGCCCTATCCCTGATGATGTTTTTACATAATTATAGTCGTAAAATTGCCTTAGAGTGTATTTAAAAATAACAGAATTTCTCTAAATGCTTAGCCTGCGTTGATTCCATGACGAGCAAGTTTATACGTAAATGCGCATAAATACAGTGTAAAACACATACATATCTTCAGTGTAGCGTTTTTGTGAAGAATTAATTGAGCGAAATTTTCTTTCCAACTCTGTAGAATTCCATTGAAGATGAAGTTTATTCTCCTTGTGATCTTTGCTCTGGCTCTCGTGGTACATGTAACCAACAGTCAATATAACGACTTGTGCAAATGTCCTCTCTGCGAAATTGAATATCGGTGTTATGTCCCTTTTGGTAGATGCTTGTGTGACACTTGTTCATGCGGCGCATTTGTTGGTCCGGTGAGTACATTTAAAAACAGTTTAGACAGCTTCAGTTGGGGTTTAAAAAATTTGGGGGGGGGAAGAGAGTGAGTGACACGGTCTTTTAAATGCCATTCAATCGCTGAAGTTGATATTATATTTGACTTGTGTTCATATGTTTAGAAATAAATCGAAAGCTATTAGTTGCTGAATTGTGATGGAGCTGGTACTAAAAATCGTATCATTTGATTAATTATGGTGTATTAATTAAAGAAATTGAAACCTTTGCAATACAGCTTTCGCACAGAGATGTCCATGGATCCACTTGTTAGAACCCAATCTAATTCAACCCATCAAATCTCTCAACCCAGCCCATGCCGGCAATCGTGTTACTTGACCCAACCCACCCCAACCCACCGTAATACAGTACATAGTGTCGTTTGACATTGTACTTTTTGCAGCTGAAACTAAAGATCCGCATATGAGACTGACTGGCTGGCCACTGGGAGTCTGGGACCACTTGCAAACATATAGTGATCTCTGTCCATTCTTTCTGAAATTCTCGACCAATCGTAGTTTTACTGTAGTCGCATTACGCTTGTTTTTCGATTTTTTGTGGATAAACTCATTGCAACTGTTCGATTTCGAAAAAGGTTACAGTTGTTGATAATAACGACCAAAAGCATTGAACATAGCTGGAAATGTTTATATATGCGCGACAGAGGCGGAAGGCTAACTCCAAATACCTCGGATAATATTAAGACGCAAAACTCCACTACGTCTACGTTTTAGAATCAAAGTCTGTACGTTTAGGATGATTGTTTTAAATTATAGTGCAAACTTGATCTAATGGTTCATAATAACCTAATAAGTTGCTGAAACATTATTAGTGTAAATTTTTGAAAACCAAACATGTCTTAAACTCTGATAATTGATCATGGGAGAAGCAACAAATTTCAAAACGTCGTAAAATCTAAACTAATTTGCAATTTGAATTTGGCGATACACATACATACATACATTTTGCTATCAAATAGATATAATGGTCGTTGAGATAGGTCGAGGTTTTTTGTTTTCAGATCAGAATTCAAGATTATGCTTTTATTTTGCATCTACACTGTAGTCTTTGGATTTTTTCTTGCGTTGTCCACTGGTGCCTTTGTTGAGTGAGGAGGGGAATGCTAAAATATGCAAGTGTGAAAGCCTGAATGGTGTGTCTGTGTGCGTTTGCGTGTATGTCTATTTCTGCGCCTATTTCCCGCCAAATATTTGCAGAAATAATAATTAATAGGTTTAAACCCAAAAGTTAGATAAAATTTAAATGACATTGACAATAATAGCCTTCTAGTATTAATCCGAAAATGAACTGATAAGCTTTAACTTCTACGCTTAACACAGTATTGCTGATTTCTGTACTCGATGGGCTTTGCTCTTATTCACTAGGTGACACCTGATTGGTACGGAGTGGACCAATTTTACGAGGTGTTCTTGTGTTATGATGTGACTCCAGGCTGCAATCAGAGAGCCAATCAGCTCCCGTTTGGTCCGCGGCTGCTTCTTGATGATCTCTATTGATGCCTTATACCATAAGTTCCCAATGGGATTAAGGTTTGGTGATTGAGCTGGCCAATCATTATTGTCTTAACTCCATTCATTTTCTTCCAACTGGCGACAGTTTTCTCTCGGTGACACGGTGCATTGTCATCCTGGAAGAAATAGCTGCCGGGAAATAGTCGCTCAGCTGATGACACCTAAGTAGATGTATAGTGTATACCGCATGGGTCTTATCTGCAGAGCGGCTGTGTAGTCTACCGGCACAGAGGACTTGCAGTTTGTGAACCAAGCTATTCAAGCTGAGAACTTCATAAAATTTCGACCATTTAAATCTTGACTTCTTTCAAAGCTCCATGAGACAATGTATTCCGAATATACGTGCCCATTATACCATAATGATGCTCGCTGGCTTTTCACTAGAGAAGTTTTGAAGCCTTTCATCGGCCAAAAATTGTGACGCCTTTTCAAGTGTGCCGTCAATGTTTTCACGTATTTTCAGTGAGCCGCGAGAGGGAAAAGTTTGAGAAACAACGGCTTAGCTCATCGATGTATGAAACATCAACTTCAATGTCACGCATGGTGATCTTTTAATCGACCAACACAAGCCCTGCTCTGCTGCAGATTGGTCAATGGCGAAAACACTGCGCGAAAATCAACATCATTTGCATAACTAGCTGTTGCAAAACCGCTGACATATGCATAATTTGGTGGCAGGGAAGAACTGGAACAACTGGAAACTACTGCTGCAGACATTCCACTGTATATAAGTTGGAACTGATCGCGGATATAGAAAAGTCTGAGCTGAGTCTTTTTGATTAAGCCAGTTGCTGCGAATGCATTTTTGAATGTGAACAGTGTGAAAAATTTAAAAAAATATTCTGCAATGTGGGAATTTTGGATTAATAATGTCATTCAACAAATTAGCATCTCCACCACACAACTCCTCAGAAGCTTTGTCATTGATCACGACTACATAACATGACAACGACTACATAACTACATATCCACACGACTGGACAAATTCAATGACCTTATTTATCATATATGCGACAGAAGGCTGGCTGTGGACTGTTTAACTGGCACCAAAGTAACTATTTCACGCATGCGACCAACAATCGGTGATATTAGGAAGACTTGGACAGCGTTGGCGTGTTCATTGGTGGAATTACAGTATGTGCATTGTGCAACCCCAGTGATGCTACCAGACTTATAGTTAGATCCTTGTGTAACATGCATTTCATCAACTTGCAAACCAACAGATTTTCAGGCTCACTTCTTAGGATTGTCTGATTTCAGCTTCGGATACTTCACCTGTGCGTTGTCACACATCTCAATACCAGATGAAACATTTAGAACTGCTGAGAGTTTTTGTAAATTTTTAGGGTGTGGTAAAATCACTGTTTTGCTATTCATTACAATACGATAACATGAAGATGAATACACATTCATAGAGTGAAAGTAAAACGTAGCATATCATTGCTGTAGCGTCTACCATAAGGAGATGCACAGGACAACCTCAAATGTTCAACACAAAATTTAACTGTGCCTATATTGATACTGTTTCCATCGTTGTCATCATCATCGTCATCGTCATCATCATCATCATCATCATCATCATCATCATCACATCCTTCTACATTATGATCCGCATTGTTGAGCTTATCATCCAGCATATTACACACCAACCTGATCGTCTCCTCTATAGTGAGATCAAACAATTCACCGAGAAACTACGTCCAGCATGAAAGCCAAATTCGACAGAAGGAATCACTCATCCGAATCTGGCAGCACGGCGACCTGATAAACATAGATTGGCTCTGGGTAATGTTGAAGGCTCGGGGCGAGTGGTTGTATTATTATAAAGTATTTAGTTGATTTTAATAGCTTATTCTCGCAAAAGCTCAAAGTACAACCATAACCAAGACGGAAGAGCCTAAAGTTCTAACCAAAGACTATTAATCAATATAAAAAGTAAGTAAGAAAGTCACCAACCATACAAATATACAACAGTATTAGTAATATATATATATATATATATATATATATATATATATAGATAATGGTATTTAGGCTATACATATTGTCGTTGCTTTGCTGCACGGCATGAATGAAGATGATGATAATGATGAATTTATTATTATTATTATTATTATTATTATTATTATTATTATTATTATTATTATTATTATTATTATTATTATTATTATTATCGTGATGGTGATTAATGCAAATCGAATTGATACTTGGAATGGTCTAAGTGTTTGTCCTTGTTGAGTTCGTGAATATTAAGCGATTAAGACTACTTTAAATACCATTAAAATATTTTCCATTTATCAAGTACAAACAATCGCTTAAGAGTTAAGATCAGCACGGAACGCATATAATCAAATGGAATTGTTGATTTTCTGTTCATTGAATTTTAATGAGAACGCAAAGTTTGTTTTCGAAAGCAATCGATTTCTGTGCGTACTCAACAAGTATTTAAACGCTTTCCAAGGATCGCTGGAATAGACGCCTCTTCTTTCTCAACTGAAGTCGTCTTCTTGCTGGTGACATACAGAAACAGGTCTATAGACAGATCTATTTGTCAATATATGGCTACAGGTCTTGATTATTTTGAAGTATCTAACGACTATCCTCTAAAATAACCGTGGGTCTTGGCCAACAAAAGATTGGTCCGAGGTTGGGCTCTTTGGACACCATTTTGGCTGTAAACTTTCGCTTTTGGCCGCATCCCCAGCACCAAAACTAAACTGTATTTTATACTCATTACGCATCACATATATTTTACCCCAACTATCATTATTACTCTGGCACATAATGTAGTCTGGCAGTTCGAATATCAAATAAATAAAACGACACTCTAAATTTTTAAATAACTTGATATTCAATAAGAGGAAAATATAATATATATCACTCTTTTAAAGTTCATAGTGTGTTTCACTTTCGATTGTCTGCACCAAGTGCAGTTTTCAGCTTTCTCGCCTTTGTCAATTCGCACGCAGTATGATGCGTTCATGGTTGCGATACTCTGTCAAACGTCAAAAATCCCCGGGGCTTTCAGACCGGAGACTGGATGAGATATCCCGTTGCACGCCGGAGCTGAGCCTACGGAAAACCTTGTCCGCCGAACTGCAAACGAAATATCCTACCGCTGGGAGGCGCTACTGTGGGCAACTTTCCAGTCTTTCTTTTCTTAATAACAAAACAATTTCTTATAACTGACGTTTCGTTTACAAATCGCAGTTGAACGGTGTTTTTTGTCTTGATAAGCAGCGATTTCGTTTCTGGCGAAATAGTTTTTTTAAATCTCCCGTTTATCTTAGTTTTTCCGATGAATAATGAATAATCAGTCCTGTCTAACGGTTAGATAAGTCATAATAAACAAGGTTTCGTTTTAGAATTTTTCCTATTCTTATAATTATATAACAACTCTTTTTACGCTGCGATAACCAGTTTGTATATCCACCTTCCCTTTCTATCGGCAGATTTAATCGGCGGATGGTCCAATTAGTACCAAATGACGTCATTGGCATCTGATAAGGCGCCGATGACGTCACGATCGGCGAGATCAGAAAAGCGAACGACGTCATCATCATCATCATCATCATCATCATCCGTAGCCTCATTTATTTCCGGTCGTCTCGCTTTCGCCTGCACATGAGACGGCAGAGGGCGCACCGGAAGTTCCGAGAACAGGCGCTGTAGAGAAAGAAGCGCGACGAGAAGTTGCTGTAGTAGAGGAACTGGATGAACTCCTGCCAGATGTACGACTGCAGCGAGAACCGGTACGACTCCCTGCGGAGGCCGATGACGAAGGCGTGGATCCGGAAAGCGTAGCTCGGCAGATTCAGTGCGATGAAGACGGTCGAAACGACGAGCAGCGCCCGCGTTATGCGCACCTGGGTGTGCCGCTTTCGGGTCAGCACCCTCCACCCGCGGTTCCCCCCGGCACCGCTGCCGCCGCCGCCGCCGCCGCCCGAGTTGTTCGGACCAAACGTTGACGTCGCCTGGTTGAGTCCGGTCTGAGACGCCCGTGGCCGGGCGTGTGGCGGGTTGGTCCTCGGGTCCGTCTTCTGCTGAGCGACGGTGGAGTAGTTGGAGCAGACTTCGGCGGCGGCGGCGGCGGCGGCGGCGGCGGCCGAGGCGGACGTGTCGTGATGGTGTTGACCCATGGTCTTGCGTCGTCTCGTGTAGTGACAGATCTTGATCCCGATCGCGGCGTTCATGATGAAGATGGAGAAGAGGGGGATGACGACGCTCAAGACGTTGTCTATGGTACGAACAACCTAATATTGTCAAAAACGTCAACGCTATCCATATATTTCGTGGTGACGCATATTAAATAAACATAGAAAAACACAAAACATAACAGCAAAAACACAGCGGTAAAGTACAGTAGAGCTTCGATATAACACTGCAAAATGCAGTACGTTATACGCGACGTTCGTTATATCGAATACCATCCAATGCTGTAGCACATCACACGGGAACCGTATACATTGAGGTGCGTTACGTTATAACCGAAGTTCGAATGTATGCAGTAAAAGGCCTACAGACATGTTTATGGCGTGTATGTTAAATAACGTATTTACAATGAACATAGAAGAACATAACGAATAACAGCAAAAACGCAGCAGCGTTTAGTAAGTATGCAGCAACAATACTAGTAAGGGCAATTTTGCAGACAACTTCAACTAAATGCAGATATCAAAAGGAACGAGCTACCAAACTATACATTGTATAGCACATCCAACATGTATAGCTATATGCTATAAGCAACATTCAGACACTGGCGTATAGCCAGGTGTCTGCGTAGGTAAGCAGGCAAAACGGTAAAGGCACAGAAGAGTTTTTAGACGAGAAATTCAGTTGTCGATTTAAAAAACGTCTTATTATGGCGCGCCGAACCGAAGAAAATCAAGACATCGCTGTGATTTCGCGGTATTGCCAATAACGATGTCCACCCAATTTATTCCATCGATTAAATTATATTTATGCAAGGAAATGTTGTATGCGACTTTAACAGGAAGATATCTATTCCTAGTAAATAAGTAAGTAAGTAAAATCTCGTTAACTTCTATAGCGCTTTCAAAAGAAGCGCCGAAGTAGCTCCTTATTCCTGCGCGCTTAGTCTCAAAATGAAATAGCTATATAGCCAAAGGTGGGGTCATTCATGCCGGGTCATTTAATCAAAAGGGCGAGTGGGTCTACGTTTAATTATGTTTTTATTTTGGCCTAGTTCCCAATTTTTTGACAACTACCGGTTGAATAGCTATATATATATATATATATATATATATATATATATATATATGTCTATATATATATAAGTTCCTGTCTCTCTTAGTCTCGCTCTCTCTCCGTTTCTGTCTCTCTTAGTCTCTCTCTCTCTCTCTCTCTCTCTCTCTCTCTCTCTTTCTATCTCTCTATCTCCCTCTCTCTCTTCCTCTCTCTCTCTCTGAGTTCTATTTCCAGAGTTGCGTTTGCCAAAATTAGCTGACACAATCACGGCTTCGTTATTAAGTTAGGAAGTTATATTAGCGTCAGGTTCGCTCCAAGGTTTCGTTCCCTAAGAGAGAGATCCAGTCCATGGTTTTCCTTTCATGAGAGTGGGCGCTGGTCATTATTCGTTTGACGGAGCTTAGCCTAAGTAAATTGATTTCCTGTATTGGTCGGCATGACCCGTCGCCGTTTACGACTTCCGAACAAATTACAGTGTAACGAGTAATGAAAACACGTTAGTCTGGTACTTAGTCGAACCTTACGGCAAATACGCTTCGCGTCCGCTACATGGGGCAATGTAAGTCATTACATTTACTGTGGGATGCCGTGTCTCAGAAAGTAGGGCCAATAAAATTCGTCATTAGAGGAGCGTATATATATATATATATATATATATATATATATATATATATAAAAAATCAATGAAAATTCGTCCTTGCAATGGAGGAGCGTATATATATATATATATATATATATATATATATATATAAAATGAATGAAAATTCGTCCTGGAGGAGCGTATATATATGTATATATACATACGCTCCTCCAAGGACGAATTTTCATTAATTTTCACATATATATATACGCTCCTCCATTGCAAGGACGAATTTTCATTCATTTTCATATATATATATATATATATATATATATATATATATATATATATATATATATATACTCGGGCAATAGAACTTTGTCTTCACATCTAGCGACAATAATATTTCCGATCTACTCAAGACCGGAGTCTTTGATGTGGTTGAGAGACATTTTGCTAATGATTTGGTGCCGTAAATCCGTAAATATATAGGATACTGCTTTGTAACTCCGCCATTGCCGAAGAAACTATACAAGAAGTCTTGTGCAAGACCGGATGAGAAAAAAGGAGCCAGATGCTCGTCGTCTTTTGACGGACGCGTCTTATAACAATAGACACAAAGCACACACGAACACACGAACACACGAACATACACATATGCTTCCTTGTATATCGACTTATGCCGTGCAATGCTTGGAAATCATCGCTCAGGGCTTGTTTTTGTTTTCGTGTTTTGGTGCAAATTAATGTCACGATTTTGAGTTGATCCCGACGTGTTGTTGTTGTCATCGTCAACGTCATCGTCGTCGTCGTCGTCGTCGTCGTTGTTGCTTATGTTGCCTCCAGGTGCAACGCGGAGAATCACGCAATGACAGCGGATGCCGATCAGAAAGAAGTCTGATGAGTTCAGTATAAGAAGTAAGTAAGTAAGTAATTAAGTAAGCGGGATTTTCTTGTTGATCGGTCTGATGAAATGATCCAGCGGTGGCATGGTATAAGCCTGAGTGACGCCTCTTGGGATCGACAGATCAACCGAACGAATGAAACTGTCACGTCTGGACAATACTGCACCGCGTCGAGTCATCGGAAAATATACATCAGAACCGTATACTCAACAGAGTCAATCTATTTTAAATCGTCAAAATACACCGCTATACATGATGAATGTATCTCCGCAATAGATTTGTCATCCTCTATTTAGATATAACTCTACTGACGGACGTATGCTGTATACAGTTGCCTATCCGTTTGTTGCAAATATGAAAACTCTTGTTCTATAGTTACGTCAATGCGCGTGCAAACCGGCATCAATCACGGATCACACAAACACACACAGATAGGCTACGTATCCGATCAACGGAATTGTTTTTGTTTTCCGTCTAAATGTCAGCGTCCTCTAATAATAATAATACTCAACTTAAAGCGAAAAATTAATCGAATGACAGAGTTTGGAGTATAGTTTAAACCAATTGTATCCCTTTCGGGGCACTGGTATAGCTATACTTCCCACACATAATATATATACAGCTGTGTGAAAAAGTCCTGCACGTTTCACGCTCCTCAAAAAAATTTTGTTGTGAGGATCCATAAGGCAATCACACAATAATTAGCAAATTCTTTACCAAAAACATCAATACCCGTTGAAATATATTGAGATTTGCATATCCTAAATCATTAATGGTAATTCAGATATTCATAAAAAACAAAAATCCCAAAATCCTACAAACGTGCAGGACTTTTTCACACAGCTGTATATATATATATATATATATATATATATATATATATATATATATATATATATATATATTTAAATATATATATATAACAGGTTTAAAGTGGTTCAGTAGGGACTGCCCTGTGTGAGAACCACTGTTGTTCCTGTCCAATCCCACATAGAAATAAATGTTACTGTATAGTGTACAGTATATTATTATTATTATTATTATTATTATTATTATTATTATTATATCAAAGAAGTATCGGTGAGTACCAAGTATACCTGCATCGGAACCGGATGTTGCGTCCTTTCGATGCATACTTGCATTCCTCTGTGGTTGTGAACGCTCGTCGTGAACAGCGAGAACGAGTAGAACAAGAGCGACGCCAGCGTCAGTGACGTCATCACGGCCAGCGCCCTGCGTCGCGTGCACAGCTGGTGACGTCGCAGCGGATGGAAGACGACGATCCAGCGCTCGCAGGTGAAACTGACCACCGTCCAGGCGGACAGGAAACTGCACACGTACGTGCAGTACTGTATCGTCTGGCACCATCCGTTCTTGTGGAAGACGTGGATGCCGACCCAGCCGAACCAGACGACGAAGATCGAGACGAGGGAGACGTTGTCGACCATCGCGAGGAAGGCGAGGTACAGGCTCGAACTCTGACGGCACAGCCGAGGAGTGGCCACGTAGACGACGAAGGAGACCGCGTTGCCGACTATCCCGATCAGTATGATCAGCGGCAGGACGTACTTGTTCAGTTTGTAGATGACCTCCTGGAATCTCATCTCAAGGTCGTCGTCGCCGCCGAATAGGAACAGCGATTGGTTGCCTAGCGACCGGTTGACGTAGAAGTAGGGTGACGCCATTTCCGGAAGTCCGTCTTCTTCTTCTTCTTCTGCTTCTTCTGCTTCTTCGTCGCGGCCGAAGTCCAGCAAGTAGGTCAGGTTAAAGTTCAAGTCGTCTTCTTCTTCGCCCATCGTCGATTCAAAACTGTTAATTAAACGATATAAAATCGACAATCAGATATATCACGTTATCACGAAAGTCACGTGACCAGATTACAATTAATCGGTAACGAACTGAGGTAAACGGCGTGTTTATTGCCGCCGAGCATTTAATTATAATCGAGATTTTGGCGATATATATAGGGGTCGTCCATAAATGACGTAACGCGATTTTGGCACTTTTTGACCCCCTCACCCTCTACGTAACGCGACGTAACAAAAAGTCAGACCCACCTAAAATATGACGTAACAACGGGCCGATCCCCCCTTTTCGTCTTCCGAAAGTCTTGACAAGCAAACAAAAGCAAATATCTTTCTATTTATTCCCTCTTCGAACATACTGACCAGAAAAAAAGGTCATCCTTGTATTTTCCCTCTCCAAATACCTTGACAAGCAAAACAAGAAAAAAGGTCGTCACTTGAAAATTTTGTGTTGCGTTACGTCACATTTACGGAAACTCCCCTCGTCACACTTCGTAACAAATGTCCGGACCCCCTCCCCCTATTCGCGTTACGTCATTTATGGACGACCCCATATAACATATATATATATATATATATTTTTTTGCATATGTAGTATATACAGTATTTATATACATATATACAAATATTATACATATATATACTATATATTTAGTAAGAGTAGCATAACAGTATGTAGTGTATACAGTATATATACATACATATACATATATATACATATATATACTGTATATATGTAGCATATACAGTATATATACATTCACATAAATATATATACTGTATATACTACACATGTAAAGTATATATACATACATATACATACACGTATATACTGTATATATGTAGTATATACAGCACATGTATATCATGTCGCAAGAGTGAGGATTGAATCACTATTTAAGACCTGTTGTATACAGAATATAAATCTTACTATAGATACCTATAAGACTATGGCTCTAGGCTGTGATAAGTGATGCTTGTGGTTGTCCAGGCTTGCCATGTGATATAGGCTTATCGCGTGTTGCTGGAGTAATAATATTTATGTTATTCTAGTATAAAACACGGTGTCCGAAAAAAACGAGTTCCTTTGTTTATGGTAAGAGTACAGGTATATATAGCGACTTGTTTTTTTCCGAAACGCGGCGTAGATTGGATTTGTCTGTCCTACAGAAAACATTTGTATAGAATCGCACATTGCATCCTTCAAACAGAGGCGGCTCCACAAGGGGTCCCGGATGCCTTGCCCCTAGGACCCATGGCCCCCAGTGACCCCATGGGGCCCCATCGAGGATGATATTCTTCCTGCATGTGTTGATTCACGAAAAAAAGTTGGCCCCCCATGCTTCGAAGCTGCCACCATAACGACCACACCCCCAACCTGTCAAATCCTGGAGCCGCCACTGCCCTTTTAAATAACTCATTCGTTCGGCGATGGTTTAATCAATCAATCAATCAATCAACCAGGTTAAGCTTCACGCTTCAAAGGCTAAAATAGTTTTAATTCAAGTAATAGTTTTGTCAACCGTGACCTTTACCTACTCTCTGCAGGGCGCAATTGTTTTACGTCTCTTGGGATTTCCTACGAGGGACGATTGGAAAATACTCTCGTTTCCTCCCTAGGCTGATGAAAAAACCGAATTCGAATACTCTCGATGACCGTGTCACGTGATAGTTCCGGAAATCAAAATACCTTCTCTGATGCATGGAACAGTCGCTAGGGGCTCGGTATTGCGCTAGATAATCCTTCAAATCTCAATGACATTTGATGTAATGAGGTCAGGCAACTGAAGTACGCAATTTGAAGAAATTCTCTTATTTTCAGAATAAATAAAAATAAGTAAGTAAAATATTGCGAATTCTATAGCGCTTTCTGAGCTGGGACATTGACATGGGTTTGTACATCCATGGGTTGGGTTGTTTATGGTGGGTTTGGTCAGAAATAAGTCATAGTATAAGAAATTGTAATGTATTACGGTGGGTTGGGTTGGGTAAAGTAACCCTCTTGCTTTCGTGGGTTGATTTGAGTTGGGTTTGAATCATGATGGGTTGAGCTGGGTTTAAAAATATGGTGCTATATGAATGTATGGGCTCAAATGTATATGAACATGTATTAGTGTCTGAGTGAGCGTGTGAGTAAGTAGGTGAGTAAGTGGGTGAAGGTACATACAGTAGACCTACTTTCATTTGGCGTGTGTATCGTGGTCTGACATGTACATTCCTGGAATTGTTTTGAACTGTGAAAGCAATGTTCTTCGGAATTTTCCTCTTTGGCAGTGGACTGCGCAAACGCTCCACAGGCAGTGGCGCAGCCAGGTTTTCAGAACAGGGTGCACCATCACTTATACTGTACAAACGAACTTGGACTGATCCGACTAGGAGGGGGGTTGGGGATTAGGTAAGCTAATGCTAGATTTATATTTTCAGTTATGATCTGAACTTTAATTCAAATCTTATATAGACTAATGTGCAGTGACCAAGAAAAAAATACAGATTATTTCAAATAGTAATCACAGATAACGGAGGTTACAGAGATTTATCACCACACCAATTGCAGATAATAACACCAAGTGAAAAAGTTGACATAACAGTTACTTATGGAACAGTTTCAGCAAACTACTGTTGAATCTACATAGCAATTTACTCAGCAATTTACATCCCTTCACACACACACACACACACACACACCGACCCCCACGATAAAATTTTCTCATCGATTTTGCACGATTCTCACTTAGTCTATATCCGAATAGGGGTCCGATCCCCTCTGGTCAGCCCCTCTTCCCGTGGAGCAGCCAGCGATGGCAGAGATGATAATCTTCGCATGGACTGCCATTCCACCATCGGTCGCTAACCCGCTGTCGGCGGTGGAGTGCGGAGTCGAAAAGGAATGCTGGAACCAGTTCCGGTTTCACTAAAACCCGAACCAATCAGTCGTCGTCCGATCGATAATGCCCCCATTCGATCGAAGTATGCAAAAGAACGAAGTCCCGACATAACGGAGATACATTTGCTAAATTCTCGTCACGAACGGAAACAGACAACGGGCAAAACGCATTGGGTCCAGACACTTCGCGGTGACCAACTGAACGGTTTATCATCGCAAATAGATTCCGTGTTTCGCCACAGGAGCATTTTAGAGCACTAGGACGCTAATAAATTTTAATAAATAATCAATCGAAATGAAGATTATTATTATTATTAGCAGTAGTAGTAGTAGTAGTAGTAGTAGTAGTAGTAGTAGTAGTAGTAGTAGTAGTAGTAGTAGTAGTAGTAGTAGTAGTAGTAGTAAATGGCTACTAACACACTTTAAATCATTCATAAAGTGAAGAATATAAGTGCGGAGCAATTAAGGGGTGAACAGCTTGCCCAAGGTCGCTAGGGTCAGATTCGAACCCGCTACCATCCGGTTGCGTGGCAAGAATCCAACCACTACTCCACCGCGCCCCTCAATTACGATTATTATCGACAAAATCAGAGGGAAAAGACTTGCCTGCCATGGACAAGAATAAGAATAAAATAATTTAATCATGATTAATTAAACAAATGTTTAGCTCCCGTATCCTTTATCCAATTAGTTAATGGGCCATTCTATGAAAACCACACCGCACTTAGAATCCGAAATTTCACGTCTGTCTACCAACAGTCTGCTCTTCGCATCTTCGTCGCCCAGCCAAGCGCAGCACTAGATAGGGCGCTACAAGATATCATCTTTAGTATCTTACGGTTGGATGGGAGTCCTATACGCAGATAATGGAAACATTGAGATTTAGTTTCCAATGCATCAAAATGTCATCAAAATTAATGAAGCAATTCCGAGACTGAGACCATCAATTCATTGGCGTGTGTATATATATATATATATATATATATATATATATATATTATTATATATATAATTTTATATATACATACATATATATACTGTATAGAGTTCTATGCAGTGTACCCAAGGGAATCGATAAAGACAGAGCATTAGTCACGCTTAAGGAACCAGCGCTTTCAATTTCCAGAGTGCTTTCGCTTTCGCACATACAGTAGGACTTCGTTATAGCGTACTTAGCGGGTCTGTACAATTTAGTGCGTTATATCAGAAATGGACAGGCGTTGGGTCCTCCAATGGGTTGGATTGGGTCAGAAATTTTCGTATTCATGGTTGGGTGGGTTGGGTTGGTTTAGGTTGGCCAGATAACCTATTAAGAAATTGCAATGTATTGCGGTGGTTTCGGTTGGGTTGGGTTGGGTCAAGTACTCTTATTGCTTTTGTGGGTTGGGCCTGAATTGAGTTGGTTGGGTCTTAAAAAATGGACCCATGTCTATAGATGTATGCCTGCGTTATATCCGAATTACGCTACATGTATCCAAAGCCACCCAATAAGGTAGCGCTTCATATACGGGACCGTACATTACGGTACTCTATAACCGAGTATACGTTATAACCGAGTCCGTTATAACGAAGTCCTACTGTATTTCTGTCCAGTCTCATTATATAACGGAACTTTATACGACACTAGACTTAATTAGACCTATAATTAAGTAGAAAAAGAAAAGAAAAAAAAGAAAAACTTTTTTAGTGCAAGGGTTGTGGACAAATGGAACAGTTTGGACGAGGTGGGAGTGACAGTTGAAACAGTAAACGGATTCAAAGGCTATCTCGGAAAATTAGGTTATTGAATGCAGATGGTTACATCAGTGGTTTTCACACAGGCTTACTTAGCCTCCTAAACCACTTAAAATCACATTATTATTATTATTATTATTATTATTATTATTATTATTATTATTATTATTATTATTATTATTATAGACCTAGTCAGATGCACGTTCCGATAATAACGAAACGGAGAAAATAAAACGAAAGCCTTCAATATTTCTAGGAACCTGTCTTTGCATCCTATATTGTACCTATGGGTAACGTCAGAGCATAATCTCAAAGCAAGTCCTTTCCGGCTTTATTTTGCCCGCCAAAAATCTGAAACTCTTCTCTATATCATTATCTCTTTAAATTCACTGTCTAGTTTCAAATATATACTTTAATACGCCTCTCTCTCCCCTCTCTCTCTCTCTCTCTCTCTCTCTCTCTCTCTCTCTCTCTCTCTCTCTCTATCTGTCTCTCTATCTCTGTCTTTCTTTCTTTCTGTTTCTGTCTCATGTTTACCCCTGTCCCTGCCGCTGTTGATTCTGTCTCTCTGTCTCTCTTGTCTCTCTATTTCTGCCTTTTTTCTTTCTGTCTCTGTCTCTCTTTGTCTTTCTCTTTTTCTGCCTCTTGTTTAAATACATACATACATACATACACACACACACACACACACACACACATATATATATATATATATATATATATATATATATATATATATCTGTCCGTCCGTCTGTCTGTCTCTCTCAACTGGTGGGTACATTAGTAATAAGAGGCGTAACCAGATCTATGGCAAAAGGTTTGAAGATTTGTCTCCTCTCAAAACTAACTTCCCGCACTCGTCAAATGGCACGCTCCATCCATCATATGAGAGTTGCACGCTGAGCGCTCGCGAACAAGCCGGTGCACTGCGCCGAGCTTTCAGCGCTATAGAAATCTCGTGTTTACTTACTTACTTACTTACCTGGCTGGACGTTATTTATGGCCGATCAACGCTCTTGTTCGAGCGACAGACGATTCAATCGTTCGCATTGAATTCTATTCCGCGTCGTCTGGTTTCCCTTCCGAACGCACCGCGGCGTTTACTTTCGGCTTTCAAGTCTGCACCTGGCAACTTGGCAAGACCAAAGCGCGTTTCGAATGCCAATTTAACCCATTAGCGGAGTATTTGCACAGCTGGTCACATCCTATATGAGGCTGCAAAGAAAGCACGAGTGATTTGAAAACGTCAGACCGCTAAAGCCAAGACATCAGGTTCGGAACACTATACAGGCTTAAATACGTACGACCAGGATAGCTTCAACTTTAAACTGATTTTGTATCTAGATCTGCTTAGCGTGTGTGTGTGGAAAACCCCATAAAAATACGGTATAACTTCGTTATAACGTACTTAGCGGGTTTGTAAAATGTAGTACGCTATATCAGAGGTACGCTACATCCAATACCATCCAATACTGTAGCGCGTATCACACGGGACCGCATATTGCGGTACTTTATAAACCGAGGATAGGGCCTACGTTATACCGAGCCCGTTATAACGAAGTTCTACTGTAGAAACTTGGCTTGTTAGGACAGGTCTTGAGAAGATAAAAGCTTGGTAAAACGTACAACCTTACAGTCATCTGTAATCAATTACAATCGTAATACAATTATAATCAATTAAAAATTACTATGGGAATGGTAAAACTATGTAAATCTATGATTTTATCGAGCAACCTAACTTAGAGAGGATAAATCTTTTAAAGAAAAGTTGCGAATTTGCGCTCATAAATCGAACAAAGAAATCAGAACTAAGATCGATTTGTTGGGAGTAAATCTCGAAATACTTACATTTTCTATCTTCAAGAAACTAACCGCTACTAACAGATCTTCAGCGTAACAGGTTGATTGACAATCAAAGCCTATAAGCGTGAAATTCTCTCGTTCAGACAAAACTATTCTTCCAATTCCGAGACAAAACTCTTCTCTATTCTACAAATCTTATTTCACAAATTTACCAACGAACGAGACACGAAAAACCTCAGCTGAATGCGAATCAGTTTAGAGGAAAACACAATTGCACGGTTTCTTCCCTCCTCGTCGAGCGATGCCAACAACTGTTCTCCAACCTGGGCAGCGAAAACCGAAACAGCGCCTGCAATCGACAGCCGCGCAGCTATACGCTCATGCAGTCCCGTCGAACGTTCGATGCGAAACGGGATGACCCTGTGTTCAACGCCGTTGCTACAACTGCAGCCGTTATATCCTCTACTGAAACAGATCCGCTGTATTATTTCCAGCAGTTACAACATTGACAGTATATAGCTATAACAGAAAAGTGTTGCTATTTGCAGACGCAACGAGAAGAAGACGACGACGAAGGAGAATTTCGGGAACAAACCTTCTAGAGGACAAGAGGGCAAAGAATGAGATTACATAGCAAAACATAATGTAAACGATGGGTGGAGCTTAGGGGGTTGTCACACAGGGTAGACCCTACTGAACCAATCTAAACCCTCTTATTATTATTATATTATTATTATTATTATTATTATTATTATTATTATTATTATTATTATTATTATTATTATAGCACTTTGGAATTTGGTACAACAGTAGCTGCTTATTCTAATATGATTCGGTCACTTGAAATTTCCAAATGAAGATGGTCCTGCATTTCAGTAAACAAATTCAACGACCAATTTTCACCTTAAATATATATCGGATATGTATTTCTAGGTTAAAGTCAGTTGTTTCGATTAGAAATGTCAATTTTCTTATATATATATATATATATATATATATATATATATATATATATATATATAATAAAGGCAAATATTCCATCGACACATGCTTTGAGTTTAGAAAAATCCACTTATAACCGAGTGTACGTTATAACCGAGTAAGTAATAAAGAAGTTCTATTGTGAGCACAATGGGGTCAAAGAAGTCAGTCTCGGGTCAACTGGAACTTAATGTCAGCAGCAAAGGTCAAAGGGCAAGGTCAGACGAAGGCTAACCTGTGTCGGTCCTCCCACAGAATAAATATTTGTGCCTTCAAGAACGGATGATGTGGGTGGGGGACGTATTTGTAAAACAAGATATTTATCCTTTGTGGATAGGTCCTTGTGACAGCTGCCTCCACCCCCCCTATTTGCGGCTGTCTGGCGCCACGCCTGCGTTTACCTGTATGCGGTTTTCATGTTGTGGCATTTTGTCGAAATTGATTTGATGAGAAACGTCGTTAGTATGTTTGCAGACAGGTTGAATCATAACCTGGCTTCATTACGGAAATAATAATATGCTTATTAATGCTTAAGGCCATTCATCTGATAATACAGATAGCATCGATAAATAACGAACCGTTTACTAACAGACTTTTGTTGAATGGCTTCGTTTTAAAAAAACTAACAATGCGTTCAGTCATTGACACCGCGTAAAAATATCCATGGGGAGGGTGAGTGGGGGAGGGGTGGGGTACTATGAGTTTTCACGTGTTAAAATATTTATTTAATATTTAATCGATGAAATAGATAAATATATTTACGAAAATGTGGTTTTATCAGAGAATTTGTTCAAATCGCTGTTTCTACATTTTTATTCACCGGCTCTTCAATAGAATTTCCATTGGCTTCTCTCACGCAGCAAATTAATTATAAATTTGCATTTTTATTGTCCATAAACCTCTTGTACATGGGACCTGTTACCTCAAACTTGGGCATAAAACAGGAAATTTACTGCATGTGAATTTTTTAAGACTGTTTTTCAAATAATCTCGATCTTTCCAAATTGTCACGAAAATTTTATTCAATCTATTTGTCTATTTCTTTGCCCATTGTTCCATTTTCTTCCATATATTCGCTTGATCAACTGCATGTCTCTTTATTTCTCCCTCTTTCGATCTAGTTCTCGTTCGATTTCCTGCCTGTCTTTTCGAACTGCGTGCATTCGTCTTTCTTTCATTCGTCCGTCTAGCGTCTCGCCTCGTCCCTCGTTCATTGATCCATTGTTCGAGCATCGGGCGCTTTTTTTTCGCCTGACATCCGATATGCGTTCTGGAGACCAGTGCTTCCATGCCGTTATTGAAAAGAAAATCCGATGCATTTCTCTTCTCCGTGAGACAATACAGCAGACACAGTATGCAGTTACTTGAAGTCTCCCGAAGAACCCCCCCCCCTACAGCTGCGACAATGCGATTACGGAATACTGTACAGTGTTCATCGCTGGTGCTTGCACAAAGATATGAAAGATTCTCTTCTCCGCGTAAAATCATATCAATTTCTTTAGTATTGATAGCAACGACGGGACAGAAAGAGTGAGGTCCGGCCATGCAGTAGCTGAATTTTTTCTAGTCTCTTGGGTTGCAACTTGCAAGCATGATGCCTACGTATTCAGAAGACCCTGCATGGGAGAATACGTGAACTCAGCTATGAGGCATTCTTCATCACGAAATGATATTGGTTTCAGTGGCGTAGCCAGGATTTCGAAATGGGGAGAGACATTTTCGAGCAAAAAGACGTCGTCCCCTCAACTCAGGCGCTTTCAACCTTCTTGCATTTTCCCTTCCTCTCAACTTTATATACTACCTAACCCCCCTCACTTACTCAACGGTTTTGCGCGAATCTCACGACCGGCCCCAGTTCGAATAGGAGAGGGGTGCTCTCCGTGGTTGGTTGCCCCAATGACTGGCACATGCACGCCACCCAGTGTTTTATCCAGGCCTGTTAGGGAGATACCCCAAAACCACAAAAATTCCCTCCCCAAAAAAAATTCAGCATTGACAAACATTTGTTGCAATGAACTGTGTCTCTTCCCCTCCAGCCAAATCAATTCCCCCCCCCCAAAGGCCTGGATTCTGGATAAGACACTAACTGATTCGAGAATTTCTAGCGAATGGCAACTTACATGTATAGCAGTTGTATTTTGTTAATTAATATCATCACAGGACATAATATATATATATATATATATATATATATATATATATATATATATATATACATGCGTCTGGAGTTAAGAAATATTGTACGGCCTCCTTCTAACCAATGCGAAAAAAACCTTCTTCGACCGGTCGAACGTTTCAAGGATTCCCTAACCAAACACACGGTCACGACGCCAACCGCCAGGGACAAAGTCATTTGCGCAAATAATTGCGCGACTTGGGTGTGGGTGGGTGGGTGGGTGGGAGATGGGGAGGTTGGGTGGAGGAGGGGGTCGAGGGAGCGCTCACCGCTCATGATTTGAGCGGATTCTTCTCGACCGTGTGACGTCATCGACTCCCATGAGCAGAACGTTGATTGTCGTCGAGAAATCGGTCTTCGGGGAGGAGAGGGAAGGGGAAGGGGAAGGGAAAGGGGAGGGAAGGACTTTCCTTCTCTGTGTTTTTTCCCCACTGAGATCCGTGCATAAGGACCAAGGAGTCTATTGGGTCGTGACTGTACCGGTCGACGGTATTAAGTTCCTCGGCGTTGTGTGTTCACGGAGACAAAAGTCTCAAAAGACAATGATGCGATCGATATGCTTTCAGGCGCTCATGTCGACGCGGTAAGTAAGTAAAATCTCGTGGATTTATATAGCGCTTTGGCGTAGTAGTAGTAGTAGTAGTAGTAGTAGTAGTAGTACCGTGGTAGCTGCTTAATCGTACGTATGCGCCTAGTCTCTCTCTCTCTCTCTCTCTCTCTCTCTCTCTCTCCCCTCTCTCTCTTTTAACGCAGCTTTCAAATCTACTGACAATAGCATTTTGATCTTGTCATAATCATAATCATCATCCTCATCATCAACCTCATCATCATCATCATCATCATCATCATCATCATCATCATCATCATCATCATCATTATTATTATCATTATTATTATTATTATTATTATTATTATTATTATTAAGAGTATTATTAGTTGTATTTGCTGTGTAGTGGTAAGTGGTGGTGGTAGTAGTAATTTAATACATAATAATAATAATAATAATAATAATAATAATAATAATAATAATTAATAATAATTATTATTATTATTATTAAGAGTAGCAGTAGTAGTTGTAGTTTGCTGTGTAGTGGTGGTAGTGGTGGTAGTGGTGGTGGTAGTAGTAGTAATAGTGGTAACAGCAGCAGCAATAATAATAATAATAATAGCAGCAGCAGTAATAATAATAGCAGCAAGTAAGCAGCAGCAGTGCAGTCTGGTGGTTCTTGGTTCTGGTGGTGCAGTGGTTGTGATGGTGCAGCAGGTGGTTTGCAGTGCAGTGGTGGTGGTGGTGGTGGTGGTGGTGGTGGTGGTGGTGGTGGTGGTGGTGGTGGTGGTGGTGGTGTGGTGTGGTGGTGGTGGTGGTGGTGTGGTGGTGGTGGTGGTGGTGGTGGTGGTGGTGGTGGTGGTGGTGGTGGTGGTGGTGGTGGTGGTGTGGTGGTGGTGGTGGTGGTGGTGGTGGTGGTGGTGTGTGGTGGTGGTGGTGGTGGTGGTGGTGGTGGTGGTGGTGGTGCAGCAGGTGGCAGGTGGTGGTGGTGGTGGCAGTGGTGCAGCAGCAGTGGTGGTGGCAGCAGCAGTGGTGGTGGTGGTGGTGGTGGTGGTGGTGGTGGTGGTGGTGGTGGCAGCAGCAGCAGTGGTGGTGGTGGTGCAGGTGGTGCAGCAGTGGTGGTGGTGGTGGTGGTGGTGGTGGTGGTGGTGGTGGTGGTGCAGTGGTGGTGGTGGTGGTGGTGGTGGTGGTGGTGGTGGTGGTGCAGTGGTGGTGGTGGTGGTGGTGGTGGTGGTGGTGTGGTGGTGGTGGTGGTGGTGCAGGTGGTGGTGGTGGTGGTGGTGGTGGTGAGCAGGTGGTGGTGGTGGTGGTGGTGGTGGTGGTGGTGGTGCAGCAGCAGCAGTGGTGGTGGTGGTGGTGGTGGTGGTGGTGGTGGTGGTGGTGGTGGTGGTGGTGGTGGTGGTGGTGGCAGCAGCAGCAGTGGTGGTGGTGGTGGTGTGGTGGTGCAGTGGTGGTGGCAGTGGTAGTGGTGGTGGTGGTGGTGGTGGTGGTGGTGGTGGTGGTGGTGGTGGTGGTGGTGGCAGCAGTGGTGGTGGTGGTGGTGGTGGTGGGTGGTGGTGGTGGTGGTGGTGGTGGTGGTGGTGGTGGTGGTGGTGGTGGTGGTGGTGGCAGGTGGTGGTGGTGGTGGTGGTGGTGGTGGTGGTGGTGTGGTGGTGGTGGTGCAGTGGTGGTGGTGGTGGTGGTGGTGCAGTGCAGCAGCAGCAGCAGCAGGTGGTGGTGGTGGTGGTGGTGGTGGTGGTGGTGCAGGTGGTGGTGGCAGCAGCAGGTGCAGGTGGTGGTGGTGGCAGCAGTGGTGGTGGCAGCAGTGGTGGTGGTGGCAGCAGCAGCAGCAGCAGCAGCAGTGTGGTGGTGGTGCAGCAGCAGCAGTGGCAGTGGTGCAGCAGCAGCAGCAGTGGTGGTGGTGGTGGTGGTGGTGCAGTGGTGGTGTGGTAGTGGTAGTGGTAGTAGTAGTAGTAGTAGTAGTAGTAGTAGTAGTAGTAGTAGTAGTAGTAGTAGTAGTAGTAGTAGTAGTAGTAGTAGGAGCAGCAGCAGCAGCAGCAGCGTACCTTTGTGTTATATCGATTGTGTCTTGTGGGATAATTTTTCTTTTGTCCTTGGCTAGTATTAGGGACACCCGTAAATTGCCTCTCGGGAAAACAGTCATCGCTGGGATGAATCAATTTCCGTTTCCGGTTTCCGTCACTGTCTAATCCTCAGCAATGACGTCATTGCCTGGCCTCTGAATTAATTAATGAAGCAGATATATGCAGAATGTCCACCCTTCACCAACCCCTCCCCCCGCGATATGATTATCATAATTGCCACCGCCATCGGAACCATTTAATATCGGTCTACCTGTACGTGTCTGAGGTGTTAGATTCCACACGAAGCAGAAAAGACACCTTGAAATTGATGAAAATTGTCTTTTTTAAACTGTGTCGCTTGCATTAATTTATTATAAGCTTGAACCGATGGTGAAAACAATTTTTGGTCAACAGACGTCTTACATGGGAAGAAATTTCGGGCTGATAAAACACTGACTGCTGCGAATTCACGCAAATCGTTGAATTCACCGACGTCCCTTTTCAATTCAATCTTCTTTCTACCAGTATTCCGCCAGAAACGTCGTTTGAATTCCAGTAGATTTAGTCGACGAAAAACCGAAGAGCAAACACGAGAGGAAGAATTCCAGACGAGAATATAATTGCATTTCTTCGCCGATCGGAAACAACGGTCGAGTAGAGAACGTCTACTGTGTACATCCCGGTTTTATTGCTAGTTTCTCACCGATTCAAGACGGAAGGCAGCGTCTTGAGTCCGATCTCTTGCCCGACGGTTGCTTGTTCTTCTACACTTGACAGTCACAAACGAGAAATTGCATTCGCCTATTGAATGGGTCGACCAGCCAGTGATTTTTAGGGGGAAAGAGGTGAATATTCTAGCTCACTACCCTAATGACTTCTTCCCCCCCACTCAACCTCTTCATTCTACACGTAACAAGGAGGAGTTTCATGCTATCATTAACTTCTTTGAATAACTTATTTAGCATAAATGACAATTTAAATGCTTCCCCTTTGATCAGATTCTTCACCGCCCCTTTGGTCTAACGCTCATATGCCACAACGGGATCTACAGGGGCGGCAAAAGGACTCATAGCCCCGTAATCCACAAACATGTTTATAAATTTCTCATCATCTGAAAAAACCGCCTACTATCGGGACAATATTTTACGATGCTCACACATTGCCCTTATTTATAAATAATAATAATAATAATAATAATAATAATAATAATAATAATAATAATAATAATAATAATAATGATAATAATAATAATATGCCCTTATTTATAAATAATCAAATAATAATTTATAAATAATAATAATAATGATGATGATGATGATGATGATGATAATAATAATAATAATAATAATAATAATAATAATAATAATAATAATAATATTATTATTATTATTATTATTATTATTATTATTATTATTATTATTATTATAGCATTAATTGGATTTTAAATGGTGTGGTAGGATTTATCCTGTGTTGAAAACCACTGTTAGGCTATTCGTATATCCTTCTAATATTACAATTTCTGTTGTCCTTGATTTTGCAAAAAACCCACACAATTCGTCATATACAATGCCAAACCAGCAGAAGGAAAAAGTAGGATGGGACATGGAATGCATAATACAGGGCATGCCCCCAAACTGACTTCCCGTATATTGCCGAAGATCGAGGCATCTTCATCCATCGCCTTGCTTGCCGACGACAAACAACCGGAATTCTTCATCGCTACATCTTTCTTTCATCGTCGTCGTCTTCTCCTTCCTTCCTTCCTTCCTTCCTTCCGTCGCAGACACATTGTTCCAAAGATATACCGTCGCGCTGCCAGAGTATAAAGCCAGGCGCTACAGACTGTGGACAGACTTTGTTTATTGGTCCATTGTGATGTTTTCAATGGGGAGCAATTTCTTTCGTAAACACAGTATATTATTATTATTATTATTATTTCGGTTTCGAGAGACAGCACTAAAGGGGAGAACAAATTGCCTGAAAATTGGTCAAGTCAGTAACTAGACCGACGCACGTAATCGTGGTCAGAGAGTCGTATAGGCAGTAGGCACTGTACGAGAAGAAAGAGAAGAGCGTATTCCGTATACAGAGTGTTATGAAATATCTTGTATGTTGGCATACATCATTTGAGTAGAATTTTAATGGCGTCACCACAACACGCCTATAAACTTCTGGTCGGACGACAGTAACTCTATTACGATACATTGGCTAGAGTCAGGCATAACTACGGGGGTGGGGGTGGGTATACCGGTATATTACCCCCCAAAATCAGACTACCTTAAAATTTTAATGCGTTTTTTAAGATTTTCAAAGTTTTATCAGATTTATACCCCCTCCCCTCCAAATCACATTATACCCCAAATCAAATTCCTGGCTACGCCCCTGGTTAGAGTTAGGCTTAGGGTGGGTTTGGGTTAGGTCTATGGTTATGGTTCGGGTTAGGTACCGTAATAGACCTATAATTGTCGGTTGACTAAAAAAGTCTGTAGACGAGATGTCGTATAGAACCAATATTATTTCTGAGAACTTATTATTATTATTATTATTATTATTATTATTATTATTATTATTATTATTATTATTACCTGATAATTTATAGAGCCATATAACAAGGTAAAAGCCTAAATCAAGAGTGCTTTACAGTAATGAGTTAGCAATCCTACGACGTACTACGTCTTACTTACTTACCGTGACGAACTGTTTGGAGATGTCTTGAAATTTCTCGGGATCTCATCTCAGTGTTTCCAGTCACAGAGGTTCGACTCTAACGCTGTAAAAACCAAACGCACTGCGGCGAGACAACGGTGCACAAACGATAGCACGCCATCGGTCATCATTAGGCCAACTGAGCGTCGACTCCTGTCGCAATTATTGCCTTCTACGCGAAGCGAGATGATGTTAATAATGGTTTTCGAGCTTCTATGTTGCCGAAAGAAAATAGTCTACTTAAATTTGACTTTGAAGCATTGACGTATAGCCAACGAGGGGATCACTCCCCAATTTGGACCAGGACCGGTCGTGCGATTTGTCGAAAACTGGTGAGTTGTGGGATGGGGTGGGGGAGTATCGGATATAGGAGAAACGCATGAGAATTCAAAGGCCTGAGACGACAACCTTTTTGCTCGTCAAGACTTTTGAGTCGAAAACGTCGATGTGCCCCACCACTATTTTTGAAATCCTGGCTACGCCACTGTAGTAAATCAATCAACTTGTTCCGATATTATGGATAATGACGATGATACGGTTTCT
>CM030832.1:47325911-47390911 GCA_018105865.1 Metaphire vulgaris | reverse complement strand
CTCTCTCTCTCTCTCTCTCTCTCTCTCTCTCTCTCTCTCTCTCTCTCTCTCTCTCTCTCTCTCTCTCTCTCTCTGTCCCATTGTGAATAATGCTCATCTCATTCTCAAATTCGTTTTCAGTCCCTCAAGTCAGTGGTTCTCTGTCTCTGTCTCTTTGTCCGTCTTTGTTAGTCTCAGTCTCTGTATGCATTTCTGTCCGTCTTTTTATCTGCTTTTATGTATTTCTCTGTATCTCTGTATCTCTGTCTGTCTCTTTGTTTGTTTCTCTGTCTCTCGATGCCTCTGTCTGTCTATCAGTACGTCTTTTTGTCCGCTTCTCGGAAATTTCTTCTGTCTTTCTCTGTATCTCTGTCCGTCTCTTTGTCTGCTTCTCTCTTTCCGTATCTTTATTATCAGTCTCTCTGTATCTGTCCCTTTGTCTGTCTCTGTGTCTCTTTGACTCCCTTTCGTATTCCCGTCCTGTCCTCGAATGTTCATGCTTCGCTTCAATTGCACACAAGTCACCGTTAGCTGCAGTTAACGAGGCAATACATTCAGTCGTCTGATGAGAAGTATTTCCGTTTGTCCTATTCCTCTCTCTCTCTCTCTCTCTCTCTTCCTAGCATGTATACCCTTCTGAGTAATCGCGCGTAATAATTTCATCGTAATATTACATTTGGGTAATTAGAAGCATTAACTCTTAAAATATTTATCTATCTATTATGTTACACGGTCTGCGTGTGTGTGTGTGTGTGTGTGTGTGTGTGTGGTTTGTGTGCCTGCATGCAGGTAAGTAGAAAATTTTGAATAGTACTTAGCAAGGTCGTCAGGAGAATAAAGAGTAATTGAAGACGCTATCTTCCATGTCTTCTCGTTATTGAGCTACAGTGGATGATGGGAAATGACCATTGCAATTCAATCACAAATACTGTAACTTATGGCTAATTCTTATGTACTAAACGCAGTTATGGCTTCAACTTAAGAAATGTTTGATGTCCAGACAATAATGTCACTAATTACTCTAAGACAATTCGCGCATTTCAATTCAAAATAAAACACTCACATCAACGTCAGGTTCACACAGTGACATCCAAAATCACACAGAAATAGCAAAGTAGGCTTACTTATGAAAGCATCAAAGGATTCTTATGATAACTCAGTTGACTCTTTTCTACTATCTCTTATTTCTTCAAACATTCACTGTTCGATGACAAGTTCGTTCTGATGATGGGCTTAACAGAGGCGATGAGTTCTTTATCCTTTACCCGTAACTGTATTCTCTGTTCACTGAAATCTCTGGATACTATCTTTAAGGGTTGACACTCCCCCAAAGACGATAATCTTAAAGAGAGTTTTGTAACGCTGAATAAAACACCAGTTATGTAAAAGTAAAGTAAAGTAAAGTAAAATCTCGTGGATTTCTATAGCGCCTTGGGAGCAACACAACAGTAGCTGCTTATTCTTAGGCGCTCAGCCTCTCTTAAAATAGCTATGGGGAAGGTATGTTATCAGCCAGGCAAAGTTATGAATGCCACAACGAATTTATTTTGGATTTGGTTCAAGACAAGTTACGAATTTTAGCAAATATAATTTTATTAAGCGCATTTTAGATTAATTTCGATCACTATTAGTTGAAGTGGAATCCATTTTGCAGAATAAGTTTCATTTACAGCGTCTGAACTGTCCTCGATTGTCCTAAGATGCAAAAACATTACGTCAATACATTATAATAATATTATTATCAGTAGCTTCATTGACCAAAAGTTGATCTGGCGTATTTCTTAACACAAGATTCAGACCCTGGTACAATATGCGTAGAGTAAAAGCAGCTTTGAAAACTGTATCCAGTTTTAGCTCCTAAAGCAATGTCGTTCTATTTTCCATGCACATCTACAAAACTTGAAACTGCTGAAAGGTGTTCGAACTTTCGAAAGGAAAACATAATTATGCCGAAGTGCATGACAATAAATTTTGTTAGTTGATTTCTGAAGTACAAATCGTAAATAAAGGGATGTGGGCGAAACGTTAATAAGAAATTCACATTGTTCAAGTTCCGGTCGGAAGTAAGGGTCCCAACAGGGGGCCACTGTTCAAGTTTCAGCACGATAGCCTTTCATACGAAATAGCATAATTAACGCTTGGCAGTCCTTTGCAAAAGTGGATGGCGTTGAAAGTCAGCATCGATTTACCAGTTTCATCATCATGTATGGAAGAGGAGTTTTTTCTCTCAAAAGTAAAATCAAAGATAGTCCCCTGCACGAACAATCGTAGGGTCTCGGCGCTGATCTCCGTGTATTAGGCAAGCAGCGACGCAGGAGGCTTAAGCCATTAATCTACTGTAGAGTAGTTTGACATTACTTTCTCTAGACCCGCGTTTTACCTTCGCAGCTTAATGCTGCTACCAATTTATCGACGCTTAAGCGATGAACAGCTTGGTTGGCCGATGACACCACGACTGAATCCCGGGAAGGCCACCCATCTAAGTACTAACCCCGCTCAGCCTTAACTTCGGTGTTCTGGCGGCAACTGGTCGTACAACACGAAGTAGGCATATTTTCTTATCGATTTATTATTTGAATAATTAGCAAAAGAATAAGGAAAATAATTAAGTTCTCCTCGTCGTTACAACGCGACTATTGTCCAATATTCTTAAGTCTTCGGTGTCTTAGTGGTCGAGTGGTTAGATGACTGGACTGCCAGTCATGCGGCTCGGGTTCAAACCTCGGCAGCGGCAGATATTTCCTTGATGTTTCTGTCTCTGTTTCTAGCCTACATGTACGTAGACGAGAACAAATATACATCAATTGCTTACTTGATCTAGTAGGCTGGAAGCACTGAAGTCGATGTGGCTTCATTTGGTACGAGGCGGCCAAGTTACGTTACCGATGGGCTAGAGTAAGACCAAACAAATTACAAGATAACCGTGTTCAATTTCTTAAATAGACAAAGTAAAGAAGTCAAAGTGCTTTCCCAAGCCGCCTCACGGGCTCATAAGGCGGCGCTGATCTCCGTTGCTATAACCCTCGGCCAGGCGTGTCATACCACGGATACGGGCCTAGTGCATCGCGTAGCGTAAATGTTCGACTTTTTGCAGATTTTTACCGCTGCTTCTCAGTTTACCACCGCCCTCTAACGAATAAGGCTGAGTCGACCTTAGGGCTCCTGCGGGTCCAGTGGCGGCTCCAAAGCGAGGGCCCGGGGGTCCGTGCCCCCCTATTGAGTGCCCGGCCCTCCAGTGGCCTCCTGTTTGGACCCTATACTTAATACTTCGTATCTAACAACAAATGGTTGGCCACCCATGATTAGAAGTTGCCACCCCAACGCCCCCCACTTGTCAAATCCTGGAGCCGCCACTGACCTTAACCCTAACCATTTTAGCACAATTCTTACAGTGTAGTACTTATAATTATTAATGTTCGAAAATACCATTTGCTGATAACATCTACGTTTATGAATTAATTATCTATCCAGCACATCAATTTACTAAATAATCGTACAATGGTATACAATACAGATTTATTCGGATTTTTGTGAGGGTCCAATGCCTTATGGACCCTCACAACAACCAAATTTTTGTGAGGGTCCGGACCCCAGGAACCTCACGGGATCGGCGCCTATGATACGGGGGCGCCACTAGGTTAATAACTCTAAAAGACTTTGCATATGAAGTCAGTTTTAATTCTACACACCGGGTGTTCACAGGCACACTTTACACAGTCGCATTTTTCATCGTGGGCGCAAAGATAACACGCGGGTCTGCAATGACCACCAAAGCAGCAACAGTTCTGCGGAATAGAAATGAAGAAGGCGGAAGCGGATGAGACGAGAACGCCCGCACAAAGAACGAGGACAAAGAATTTCATCTCCGATTTAAATCTAGAGACATGAAAAGAAACTTCCGTATTGTCAACAAAATCAATTCCTCGAACACACACACACACGCACACACAAGCAACACACTTATGTACAGTGTGCATATAATTTTTTACCGTACATAGCCGATGCCCGTTTGTGTAAGGTTGAGGGATATGAAAGCACCTATAGATTATATTAAGATTTCTTGTTAATTTAATTCCATCTAAGGGCGCTATATTATACTGTATATCAATTTATAGAATCGGTCAATATCAGTATTATAAATACATGGCATGAGCATGAGTTTATATATCATAGGTTATTTATTATGTAGTAAAGTGCAATGGAGTTAAGGGTGCGAGTAGAAAAAAGTTAGCCTAAAGGGAAAAGAATACCCCGTTAAATAGGCAGCTAAGTATTTCATGGCAACTTAAGTGAAAAGTCTGAATTTGGTAAGAAACAGCAATTAAACTGGATAATTAATTTATTATTATTATTCAGTTTATGATATTTATTGGAATACAGTAGGTTGGTTTATAATAATTATTAACTTTTGATCAGAACAAAATTTAAGTTATTAAGATTTCATCAGGACCACTAATATTTTAAGTCGGTTTAGAAAGTAAGATAACTTGGAAGATCTTGAGTAACATATTTGAAATATAAATCGCAGACATTATTGTGTAAGAAAGTACCGGCTGTCCGATCATTCGCCACCACCGGCCACAGAAATATCAATCATAATTCGGGGTGGAGGGGGGTGGGAGCGGTGAAAGAATAAAAACCAAAAGCTTAAACGTCCTTTCGGAGTTATCTCAGAAAGGTTTTAGACGGAGTTAAACCCAACCTCAGATAAATCGGCCTTTGTATTATTAAACGTGTGATTACCTTAAGATAAGATACTTTACACTAGGATCTGGATCCCAATCTATGTATTTAAAATTGATTATTGTCTACAAACCTGCGGCTATGTCACCGACAAGAAGAGAACCTCAGCTGAGATACAGGAGATGTCATCTATTCCAGTGGCCCTGGGATGGCGTTTAACTACTTGTCGAATACGTTGATCAGTCGATTGTTTTCGAAAACAAGCTTTGCATTTTCATGAAAAATTAATGGACAGAAAATCAACAACTCTATTTGACTCAGGGTTCTGTGTTCATCTTAATTAAGCGATTGTTTGTATTTGATGAATCAAAAATATTTTGACGGCATACTGTATAAATAATGCTCCAAAACCTCCGTGATTGGTTTCATAATTAAATTATCAAAAGATGTTTTTATAAATCGCAATCGTCCAATCGTCAAATACACCAATGCAGTGGCGTAGCCAGAGGGGGTTTGGGGTTAAAACCCCCCTTGGCTGCCGACGAAAATTGTTTACATGCTTTCCATACATTTTTCATTTTCGGACGCGATTTTGGGGGTCAAAATCCCCTTTGGCTGGCTGCCGATCGAAAAAATTTCTAAGTGCTATAGAAAATAGAAAGAATGTAAAAGTGTCAGGAAGGTGACGATCTTTTTGCTTGTCAGCCTCCTAAAAAATAGAGGAGGGTTTTTTCGCTTGTAAAAATTCTTTTTGTCACGATCGAAACCAAAACCCGCTTCCGGAAATCCTGGCTACGCCACTGGTCCAATGTATATATATATATATATACAGTATATATATATATATATATGTCGTTCAATGCATAGGACTTATATATATATATATATATATATATATATATATATATATATATATATATGAGATGCAAGCAATTATTTTCATTTCCAGCGTAAATGTTATTTTCGGTTGCAAAAGGAATCAATTGAAAATAACTGAAAAAGCAATAGGTGCTCTGTACACAGGTCTAGAGATTGGTTCAAAAAGAGAGTACAATTTATCATTTGGTGTAGGATTTTGCCGATGTGATGTCATATAGTGTAAGAATGTGTTCCATGCCTCAACATCTGAATCTAATATTGCCATATTATATTTACGCTGAGACTTGTTGAGACAGCTCCACACAACCCGCAGTCTCCCTAGTCGTAGCTGGAATTGTCACCTTCTATATAAGTCTCGCCCCCTCCTCCTATTCCACCAACACACCTGTGAGTCAATGCTAAACCGGTTACACTTTGAGAACCGATATATGCGCCTGTGTCTATGATAACAACAGTATTACAGTGTCCGCCTCCTATATTCTCTGTTAAGGGAGCGGAAGATGGCAGAGTGGGTTACGCCAGTGGAGGCTCCACAGGGGGCCCGGGGGGCCCGTGTCCCCTCTATTGAGTGCCTGGCCCCTCAGTGGCCCCTTGCTGGGACACGAAACTTAATACTACATACCTAACAACAAATGGTTGGGCCCCCATGATTAGAAGTTGCCACCCCAACGCCCCCCCACTTGCCAAATCCTGGAGCCGCCACTGGGTTACGCGCTGGATCGGCAGGCCGACTGAGCGGGTTCAAGCCCCGTTAGCGCCCCTAGTGGCTTTCGAAAAGGCAGGAATGCCCCATAGGCCACTTTAAATCACGCTAAGTATGCTTATATTTCTAACCGTCTTTGCCTAAATAGTCCTTTCATTACTGCACCTCAGTTCTGATTTGCCATTTGTGTGTTGCTATAAAAGAAGAATGACGTATGACAACCTTAACTTTGACTCTAACTCTAAGGTATTTGAGCCAATGTCCGATCAAAATCTCTTACATAAACCCATTTCTTTGTGCATCTGCTACTAAGGAGCGTGTACAAAATTTTCCCCCAAAGATCTGTGATTTGTATGTAATGGTAAACTAACATGTTCAGCTGAAGTATTTTGCCAACATTTATTAACTAAATCTTTTCGATGACCAAATTTAACCTCTTTCAGTTTGATCAAATTTTCTGCTGGAAATTTATCGTTATTTTCTATAGACAATATTGTATGGAAACGCAATTTTTCTGAGAATTCGGTACGCAGTTCATGAACTGCGTACCGAATTTTCAACACTAATCCATTTATGTTAAAGAATTAACCTATACTGTACATTCGTGACACCAGAACAAATTTATTGGAGACAAATTAGAGAATTTTTGTAGCGTATTTTATTCTCTAATGCTGAGTGAACATTGCAGTTTTGGATTTTAAAAAGAAAACACAAATTATAATATTAAAGGATTGTTTGCAATTGCGGTGGCTTTCAATGTGTCCCTTTTTGCTATTTAATATTTCTACAAGCGCCCAATATACAGGGTGCCGCAAAAAACCGGACTATATTAAATACCAAACCTAATTTGACTAGTCCCGCTTTTATTGCTCCACCCTGTACTGTGACATTTATTCTGAATGTACTGATGGGCGCATGGAGCTCTTTGGCCGAGCAATGGTCAATGTTCGTTGAAACATATTGACACTATCTTCAAAGGTTTACCCCACAGAAAACAACATTCTCAGAGTGAGGAGGATTTGGCAGGGCTGAATACAAAGAACACCAGTTATAAATGCCATGACGAATTTATTTGGGAAATGGTCCAAGACATGTCTATGACTCTAACAAATTTAATTTAATTTTCCTGGAGTCCATTCGATAGTATTTCAAATGCTGTCTACGGAAATTCAAATTTAAATTCGATGAATATCAGTTGAAGACGAATCCATTGCAAAAATGCGTTTCATTTGCAACGTGTGAGTCGTCTACGGGTGTCCAAAGATGAGGTTTAACATAGCTGCAAAAAACAATACATCAATACATTAATTATCAGTAGCTCCATTACCCAACAGTTGATCTAGCCATGCTAGCGTATTCCATAACACACAATTCAGACAATGACGCAAAATCTTTGATGTACACATGATAAAGCAATGATTGACTGTATTCGCGAAATGCCTTGGATTGCATTCAATACATGATACTGTAAAGAATCGTCAACACTCTTTTACATTTCTGTTCTCTAAGAAACCACTGTGCTTTGTCAACTGTATAATAGTGGAGTGTGTAGTTGTTAGTTAAGAGTTGTGTTTGTTCTTATGTTGTCTGCGTTTGCGAATAAATTTATATATTACAGGTAGAGTATGAGCATCTTTGAAAATCAAAACAAGTCTTAGCCTCTAACAAAGGTGTTCTATCTGTCAAGCATATTTTCAAAATTTGGAACGGCCGAAAAGTGTTAGAAATCTTAGTTGGTATCACTGAAGGGGTGACAATAAATGCTGTCAGTTAATTTCTCAAATCGAACTCGAAAAATAATAATGATTATTGGCGAACAGCTTTTAACCCCTTAACTGGGGATCCCGGATATATCCGTCCATTTTACAATGAGTTACAGTTAAATACACGGTTAAGGGGTTAAAGAATTCACGTTGTTCAGGTTTCAGTATTGCTTGGAGCTACTGAGCTGGAAGACACAGCTTATAACAACGCTAGCACACCATAAAGAAAGAATATTACCACATGGCAAATTACATACAAAAAGTGAGCAGCTTAAAAAGCCAGCATCGAATTTACTGTCTTCGTCGTCATGTTTGGAATGTGTAATTTTTACGAAATTATTAGTACGAGATTAATGACAAAGGCCCGTTATAGCAATTTCTCGCCATTATTTAAAACGCAGCCATTGCGAAAATGCGTAAATCGTGATTCTTATGAGTTCGGTATTTCGATGGTCCAGTGGTTAGATACAGTGACTGATTTACCACCGTACACATGGTACATCGGTACCGCGTCCACCTGCAAAATTAAAATTTAGGGCCCACATTTTCTGCTAGCAATATTTTAAAATGATTTTTAATTATTTCTTTCGTTCAATAACTTCATTTTCGTGTGCATGAAACCATATTTCTCAATCAACGTCCTGAAAAGCTTGACAAGCAAAAAAATTTCATCGCCACTTTTCACATTTTATATGTAAATCTGCTGTAAATTTTTCCAAAGTTCTCCGAGATTTTGAAAAGCTATAGTTTCATTGACACTTTGTAGACTATTGGTTCTCAGAATTTTTATTCTGTTTGCCTCCATGTAAATATGTGTGCCGGGCCTTTAAAATGCTAATCCACCACTGGTTAGAACCGTTAGACGATTGAGCTGTCAGTCATGCGGCCCGGTTTCGAACCTCGGCAGCGGCAGAATTTTTTTTCTGATGTTTCTGCCAAAGACAGTTTACTAGTTGACTCAGTTGCGAATAAATGCTGTATCCATTTGATGCTTTATCGATGAAAGGAAAGATGACAAAGAGTCGGCCGGAAACCTGAAAGTCGTTGTTCCTTCAGTCTTTTTAAGGTACCGGTGTGACCCGTCTTGTTGGCGTGGGGCGAAAGAGCCATGCCGGTGTGCCCGGTCTCGTAGGCGTGGGGCGCAAGAGCCATGCCGGTGTGCCCGGTCTCTCTGGCGTGTTGCGTATGGGCCGCGTCGGTGCGTTCCGTATCTCTGGATCATATCCGTAGCTCTCGTATACGAAGAGGAAGCAAAGAACAAGAAAAACGAAAGCCATCTTTGTTTGAGATCTAGAGACGTGAAAAGAAAACTCCGTTAAGTCCACAACATCAATCCTTCGAATACACAAACTCTTTTGCAGGATTAACCCCTTAACTGGGTATTTAACTGTAACTCAATGTAAAATGGATGGATATATCCGGGATCCCCAGTTAAGGGGTTAATACTATAAGAACTGGACTTCAGTCGGTCAGTCAGTCAGTCAATCAATAATCAGTAATCAATCAATCAATGATCAATCAATCAATCACCCAATCAATCAGATTGGCTGCTTATATTGCGCCTGTGCTAATAATGCTTCCAAGAGCATTGCATCGTTGACAAATCAATGAGTAACGGAAGATGATGTCGGTCTGAGGAAAAGCTGCTCAGATGGTACGGAAGAGCTCGCCTCCGTGGTGGAACCAGGCGGTTAAACCCTAAGATAAGACTCCGGTCTTCCGTAAGAAGACGTTCCATCGACGAATCAGCGAAACGCAGAATAAATGATTCCGTAGGACCGATTAGATGTTGAGAGAAATTCTCCGCGGCGGAGCGAAATCAGAGAGCGAATTCTTGAGGGCCGTCTTCTGCGAGACAGTGACCCATCGCTGAACTTGACAGAACCGACAAGGGATGGAACTCCACACGAAGACCGGAACAATCGTCGCCCCCCAATGTAGCCAATGAAACTGTGTACGTCGACGGGCTGATGGATTAGATACGGTGGCGTAGCGAGGCAAAGTGCCGTCCGGGGCGAGAAAAAAGTGCCGCCTCCAAAATTTCAAAATTTCCTGGAAAAAACCTTACCAATCAAGTCTTAAAAAGTCTGACAAGCAAAAATAAATTTTAAAAAGTTATCGAGTCTCTAAAAATGGCTGACAAGCAAAAAACCCTAATAATTATAACAATATTTAGGAACTCTCGAAAATGCCGCCCCTAGGGCAAGTGCCGCATGGGGCGCTTCGCTCCTCTGACTCCTCGCTACGCCACTGATTAGATAAGATGGCGGACCAACCACGCCGACACCGAGCGACATCAATTCGATCCGTTTAGCGCAGAGAAAGCGCAGAAACGGTCGCCGACCTCTTCGAAAACGACAAGTAGGCGACAATCTGCGCCAATAGCGCAAATGTTAAGCGCAAGTCGTCGGTAAAACTGCCAAGAACGACGACATTCCGAAGCACGTAGAAACACGTGAGAGCAGCCAAAATGGCGCTACCGGAAGTCTATAGTGCAAGTCTATAGCGCATTTATAATTGTAGAATACTTTTTTGGCAAACTTTGGCGTATAGTTCTGGTCTGATGACCGGAGATTTTCATGGCCAGAGGGCAGTAGGAGATCAAGGACCAGTAATAGGTAGTACTAGTGAATAAACCTGGTTGTAGTATGCATCTGTCTTATTGTACCTATGCGCGTATGTACTGAACATATGTGCATATGTATACACTTGTACAATGTGAAATCACATAGATTAGTCCATATCGAGACATCCTATTGTTTTCACAACATTTAAGGGTATGCCTACATCTTGAATTGCTTATCTAAAATACTCATAGCCAGTTGACGTTTGTGTCAAAAAGTAGCGACTGTACGATCATTCGCTCTCCATAAAATTGTTAATCATCATTTGGGGCGGTGGAAAGAATGACTAAGCAACCACACGTTTCAAGCCCCCCTGGGGAGTTATCTCAGAATATAGCGTGTGGGGGACAACCCCAGCCACTGATATGATCAAACTCAGGATCGACGAACGATCATCGTAAAACCATCGTAAGATATTTTACACGAATCCCCAAAAACCATCTATCGAGAGTTGAATCGTCTACAAACCTGCTTCGATGTCACCAACAAGAAGACGGCTTCAGTTGAGATAGAAGAGATATCGTCTATTCCAGCGACCTCTGGAAGGCGTTTATGTGCTTTTCGAGTACAGGGTGTTACAAAAGTTTCTGTGCCGTGTGAAACTTTCGGCTACAGCGCTCTAAAAAATAATATGGGCGCACTTTAGCTTTTTCTCGACTTTTCATTCAAACTTTCTTAGTTTTGTTTTTTATTGTGCAAACGTAAAATAAGCTGATATAAAGTTAGTTTTAATTGTATATTGCAGTCGTTATTCGACCTACTGATAAGAGGTTAGAATTTTTACTAGAATGTTTACTGTACCTTCGCTTTGGCTGTTAAATTCATATCTTAGCGTACAATTGTAATCTGTGGACAGCTTTCACAGCTTTAATAATATCACTATAATAGTGCTTAGATTTGCCATCTGATTTATGTTGCCTGTGTGAATTATAATAATTATTATCATGTTATATTGCAACAAAGTTTGTGATCCCGATCAGGAACTTTTGTTACTAACTCTAAAATAAACTGGTTAGGACTTATTACATGGCAGATTTTCCAATGTATTATACCGGAACTACTGTTTCAATGCAGCCTAATTATTTCTTATTTGTTTATTCCCTCATATGTTAAGTTAACTATCTAAAATCGAATTGTCTTCGATACAAGCGTGATGTCGGATTAGCGAAAAACATGTTCTCAGCAAGATCCATGCTCTGTACGAAGCCGGTGAGAGCATTAGTATAAGATTGCCAAGCAGCTGGACATTTTGCGTAACACTGTGGAGAAATCGACGCGAAAGCAAGCTGGCAATGTTAGCGACAAGAAGCGAAGTGGTTGACCATCCAAGCTGATGTCCAACAGAAGGGGAAAAGCATCTTCGTGCCTGCAGGATGAGGGACAGTCAACCAGTAAAAAAATAGAATTGCTCATCACTGACAAAGACAAAGCGAACGATGAAGATTTTTACCGAACAAACATTCTGCCATCTTACGCTGCCAAGGCAAGGGATACCGCCATTTATCCAAGACAGAATATTGTTATTTTGATGTAGGATGCAGCTTCAGCACACACACACACTCACACACACACACGACGGAGGCTGCGAAGGGCTGAAACGCTACACAGTTTTCAGCAGCCTGGAATGATTGGTCGTGCAACTCTGCAGGCTTAAATCCCATAGAATATCATCTCCGGACAAGGCATCAGGATAGGGTTCTGCGCAAATCTCGACCCCGCAATCGCGCTTACCTTATCCGACTGGTGAAAAGCGAAGCGTGAATGTGGTGCCATTACTCGAGACACCCCCCCCTATAGAATTGAGAATTTGGCTGCAGAATGAGGGACAGTCAACCAGATAGACCTATTAAATACCGATTCACTTCGAACTGATATATAAGAAATGTTTATTGTGTGAGATCTGCACAATCAATTTTTTAAAATTTTATCTGTCATGCTATGAAGGGTTAGAAAATTTTGATACACCCTGTACACTCAGACAATTGTTTCGAAAAACGTTTCATATTCATTAAGATTTAAACTCAAAGAATCAAAAAATTCTATTTACTATGCGTTCATAATTTATTCCAAGCGATCGTCTGTATACATGATTAATGCAAAAGTTTTGATGGTATTCAAATAATGCTTCAAAACATCAGTGATTAATTACAGAATTGCACTGTTAGCCCTCTTGTCGCCCGCGTGCGAAGCTAGAGGCCATCAACTACGAATATGGCAGTAGATTCTTACTGTAAATTGCTGCTAGAATCGCCGTGAATTTTTCAAGAGCAGATTTAGCACATTATGAGCTTCTACGAGTCGAAATAAATCACGAAAGATGTAAATGCAGAGAGCATGCTAAGACTGCACGCAGACTTTAGGCCAGGGTTGTCCAACTGGCGGCCCGCGGGCCGGATCCGGCCCGCGGGCCAGTTTCATACGGCCCGCCACCGAGTTTGGAAAAAAATATCAATTTTAGCTACAGGGCCGGTTATTACCGTCATTTTATAGGATTATACTAGGACTAGGAGGTTACCAAATTGCTTGCTTATCCACAGTCCACAGGTTACGGCGGTTATTAAACCTTCTTATTTGCTACTTATTACAAACTTACTTACATTTGCCATCTCGCTGCAAGTCTCGTTCTCGGTCAGTTCAAATTTGACGCCGTTTTGAGAAGTTTGCTAATGTAAAAACACTTTCGTTTCTTGTATCCGACTTGGCGCCACAATCATTGATATTGACATTGCTGGTATTGTTAGGAAAACCTTTTCCGCAGTGCTCACACTAGATAAGAAAGTCTTCATTCAATAGAATAGATGGTTTCATTAGATTGAAATTGAACAGAATCAATCGAATGACTGTCGCTAGTCTTACTAAGTCCAACTAAGACACCGAGTCGGTAGAATACTTACTTACTACTTAATTTTAACTGGAATACTATGTTAAAAGGATAATATTTATTACAGCAATATAGCTGTTTATAGCAGTTACCACCGGTGTTTTTATTTCTTGGTTAACAATTAGTCTTATACTACATGTACCGGTAGTCGTATAGGCCTATAGTCTTATTTTATAACAGTTTATATGGCATGCCATACATATATCATAATTATGCCATATATTAAGTGCTACAGCTTGCTTGTGCTTGGCCCGCCAAAGGTCTAAGCATTTTTGTGCGGCCCGCAATAGCACGAAGATTGGACAACGCTGCTTTAGGTATTAATAATTTTACCTGTTTACCTGCTTACTTAAAAATGGTTTACATTTTGCTGTAAAACTTTGCGGCGATAAGTCTAGTTCTTTGACGTCAAAGTGGTCCGTGGTGTAGCTCTTCATACTGACGAGTCATTTTTTTCAAGGAGCCTTGTAAAATAATTTTTAATATCGAGAGCTTTCCAAGCGCCAGGCAACAAATCGAGATACTCGATGAAAAACGTGATCCTGAGATTAAGGCGTTTCTCTGAAGGGGAGGGGGTTGTATCTGTTCAGACTTGTCTTAACCAACAGAATACTATAAAATCAATGAAATAGTTGAGACAGAGAAACGCTTTAAAAAACTATTTTCATGTCTGGACCTGTTAGATTGTCAAGAAGGCATCGAGATTATTGCCGAGCAGACATCATAAGTGTAAAGTTCATTTTCACTCTATCGATCAGCCTTGGCCCATTAGCATATAAGCCTATATCGACCTATTGAGATCAGTCGATAGAAATTATTAATGTTACCTGAAGGTTGTTCGGCTTTAGATAATCCGTCCTTGCATTCGCGCATAAAACACATTTATTTCATCTTGCTTAGGATCATACAACGTCGTTTTTAGCTAGAATTAATAACAACAAGATGTTTGAAGCGGGTATGCCAAGCTTATGTTCATCAGTTTAGCATTGATTAGAAATTTCTGCAATTTTTGTACGGAGCAGTAATTGCATGGTTGCAAAGTACATTTCAATAGCTTGACTTTATCATACAGCTGTGTGAAAAAGTCCTGCACGTTTATAGGATTTTGGGACTTTTGTTTTTTTTATGAATATCTGAATTACCATTAATGATTTAGGATATGCAAATCTCAATATATTTCAACAGGTATTGATGTTTTTGGTAAAGAATTTGCTAATTATTGTGTGATTGCCTTATGGATCCTCACAACAAAATTTTTGTGAGGAGCGTGAAACGTGAAACGTGCAGGACTTTTTCACACAGCTGTATTTGATCAACGTTTTCCTGCAAAAGTTAATGGACACGCGAAGATTGAATAGCGTGCACCGTTTTCTACTTTAGGTTTATTAATTTTGGTAAAACTTTTAGACATACAGTATATTACAAATTCGTGATTAATGACCTGAAAATGTCTTTAATAAGTAATATAAACGATAATGGTTGATACATCAAAGCTCTGCTGAATAATTTGACAATGTTTGGGCGGCTAATATTCAAAGCTGAAATATTTAAGATTTTAAAAATTCCCCAAGAAAGACAACGTTCACGGACACAAACGTATCCGAAAATATATTTTGAATAACCTTTCCTCCTTCGTTATTATAAAGTGACGAAATTAGAAAGTGTGTGGTCGTTTGATTTAACCAGAGGAATAATAAACGGAATATTACTGGAATAAGTCTCGAATCTTTTTGAAGAATCTTTACATTTCTGTTGTTTTCATTTTAGCCAACCTTCGACAAGGAGACACGGTAAGTGACGCCTGTTTTCTTTATTAAGCACGTTTAGCAGGAGCGCGCAGAGGGTGGGGGCGGTGACCGCGGGCGCACATCATAAAGGGGGCGTAGAAATTGATCGGACGACCTTTATTGCTCGTCAACACTTTTTTTTTGATGGGGGGCGTCCAAATCGACTTTGGCCTCGGGCGTTCGCCACTCTCAGCACGCCGCTTACGCTTAGCCAGAAATACCGCTCACAAGTGTCGTTACGGCTCAAGTTGTTTCGATATCGTCTGCTTTCAATAGACTCTTGTTTTTAAGAGACGCTGTTAAGCACTTGTTGGATCGAACGAGCGTAGGGTCCGGGGCTGATCTCCGTGTGTACTAGGCAAGAAGCGACGCAGGTTGCTAACGCCATTAATCTAGAGTAATTATTTGCCGTTGCTTTCTCTAGACCCGCGTTTTACCTTCGTAGTTTGACACCGCTACCAATTTATCGACGCCTAAGCGATGAGCGGCTTGGTTGGGTGCCGGCACCACGACTCAATCCAGGGACGGTCACCCATCCAAGTACTAAGGGCCATCCATAAATGACGTAACGCGAATTTGGCGGTTTCTTTTACCTCCCCCTCCCTCTCGTAACGCGTCGTAACAAAAATTCAGACCTCCCTTAAAATATGACGTAACAACGCGTCGACCTCCCTACCCTCTCTCGAATCCCCCTCCCCGCCCCTCGTCACACATCGTAACAAATGTTTGACCCCCTCCTCCCCCAGGTACGTTACGTCATTTGTGGATGGCCCTAACCGTGTTCTACGATGCTTAACTTTGGTGTTCTGACGGGAGCCGATCGCTCAACACCAACTACGTCGATTTAGATAAGTCAAGTGGGATTTGTTATCACTTGTAGATAAATAGATAGAATCACAGTGTGTCGGCTGACTGTTGACGAAAAGCGAACACAATATTGCTTTGATACGCAGATTTTCTCTTGGCCTACGACTATATTGTCGGCGGCGCAAAAATGTTCTAGGTATTCAATGATCCAATTCATGGCCACATTAGTCTTCCGAAGAAGTGCGTCGATATTATCAACACTCCGCAATTCCTTAGACTTCGTCTGATAAAACAATTGGGAGCGACCTACGAGGTGTTTCCTGGAGCGGCGCACAATAGATTCGAGCACTGCATCGGGTTAGGAGAAGCTACAGTATATATAGTATACCTAAGCACAGTACAATGGGCACTACTGTAGATTGGGCAATTGTGTGCTGCTACTGTAGTATGATTCATACATAATGTTTATAGTGCAGAAAATATTACAAAGAACTCAACCTTAATATGTGTGCTGTTTTGCCATTGTATACCGGAAATTTTGTTTGATTAATTATTTTAGGATTAAAGATGACAGCTGTAACGGACAAACGGAGTTGGGGAGAGAGAGAGAGAGAGAGAGAGAGAGAGAGAGAGAGAGAGAGAGACAGAGGCAGAGAGAGAGAGAGACAGACAGACCGACAGACAGACAGATAGACAGAGACACAGAAAGAGAAAGAGAGAGAGAGAGAGAGCTGTATGAGAGACAGTGGTTTTCAACGCAGGAGAAATTCTACTAATCCACTAAAATTTAGTTATTATTGTGTTCTTCATACAATTTATTTTAACTTATAGACTTACAAGATGTTCACTTTTGCTTCCTTTCAGCATTTTGGAAGGTGTTGACCGACTTGAAAAAAATGTTTCCTCTTAAATCTACTGATTCATTTTTCGAAAAATCAGTTGCTAGTTTTCCAGCGTGTTTTCTCAAGGACATTGTGATCGAAATTTGTGTCAAATTAAAATAACTATGAATTATTCATTTGTTTTGGTAATCACAATTTCAGTTTTGCTGTCATTTTTAATAACTGACGACGTAAAATAATGGTTTAAGAGTCGCACACCTGGCTGGAGAATTCGCAACATTTCTACAGCGTCAAATAGATGATGAACTTAAATGCAAAAGCGAAGGCGGCTCTTGTAATGCAACCGCGTTTACCAAAGAGATGAAAATTACAAGAGAGGACATCATGTGCCTCCAAGTGGCTGGATTGTGTCACGACCTCGGCAAGTAACAAATCTCCCAATAAATTAAAAGGTTTTCATGCATTTGAAAGCAGTGTCATTTTATAGTAACGCTGACTGTAAAGACTAGAAACGGACTTTATCAATTTCGACTTCACAAAATCAACTTCACAAAAACTGTTCAGGTCATGGACCAATGTCTCACGTATTCGAAACAAGATTTGCCAAAAAGTTCAAACCAACATGGGACGTAAGTTGAAAATGCAACATTAGTCTTATATTAGGCATGATGCTTTCAACTTGTCTTCTTGATATGCGTTTTCCTCAAGCTGTCTTCATATAGTTTCTTCATATTTCAATGTAGAAAAAATTTAAGACCGAATAATTATAGAATGTTCTAAAAAGTTACGAGTTTAGATTTATATAATTATATCGCCTTTATAGTAGTGCAGTGAAAATTACCAGACTGCTCTATGCAGAATACATGTTTGGTGGACTCATTGCCTGTGTATCTCAAATCATGGACTCCAAGATTCGATTCCATAATATTCTACGCACAAATCCGACGACGGTTTACTGTAACAGTGAACGATGTATATTTGATCATAATTATTCGCTCTGAAGTGATTCTGATATAGTTTTTTTTAATAAAAAAACAACGTTCTCCGTTGTAGCATGCCGAAGTTTCTTGCGATCTGTTTGACCAACTGCTAAAAAATAACGAAAATAACCCGAACATACAGTTCAGTCCAGCAGACAGAGCATTTATCAAGAGACTCATTCATAAGCCGAAGGTAGGTATATTTTGGAAAATAATCAAAGGAATTCACGCCAACATTAATGTGTCAGAGTTACTCCTATTTTAGCTTCTCGTGCGCAATCAGTCATCGTTGATCCGAAGTATGTGAATTCTATCACTGGTGTTTGTCTGTATCGAAAGCTGAGAGACCGATATTAAACTAAAGTACTTACTACCGAGTAATAAATACTAAAATAATTAGTTTCTCAGAAATTCATCAACGCCACACACGCATTTCTGGTGGGCCGGTGGGGGATGAATCAACGGTCATTCCCAACGTAGAGCCGCCCCTGTGCATGCCATCTGTGAAATCTGGTCTCAGGTTCAAACATTGCATCAATTCATATAATATATTTCACGTTTTAGACCGACAATTTGACTCCGGAAGAGAAGAAAGCCAAAACTGAGGTTAAAATTGAAGGTCTACATTTCACGTTTGGGCTAACACAAGAATTTGTATCATAAAAATGTGTCATATCAGTTTTATTTGCAACGATGGACATTGCCAAGAAGACCGTATTGGCCTATGTAGTTTAAATGCTAACAGGCAACATAACATAATGCATGCAATAGAGCGAACCGCGGTTAATGCACTTTTCAGCATATTCAAATCAAGTAACTATGTCTGTGATTTTCGTAGGAAGTATGTCGCGAGACCGGTCGACCAGCCGAAAAAAATTTTTTGTATCAAGTGAGTATAAAATTAGAACTCAAGTCATTGGCGATCTGATACAAAGTGAAATTGGAGGCAGACATGTTTATTATAGTGTGTTTGGTTCAAGTGGCGTCGCGAGGGGGGTGCAGGGGATGCGGACCGCACCGGGTGACACCACCTATGGGGGTGACACCGTGACACCAAACAAGGATGACCTTTTTTGCTTGTCACGGCATCTGAGAAAGAAAAATAAAATAAGCAGGGCTTTTTTGTGACGGTACGCGCCGGTACGACGTACCGGAACCTTTTTCAAGGTGTGAAAAAAAATTTTTTTCTTGTGACTTTGCAGTTGTGATTTAGCTAAAAACTTTAAATACTTAATAAATGATATGTATCATTATGCTTCCAAAATCGCTTCTATGTTAAATTCTAGCCACAGACCACATAATCGTAATGGAAAAGTTAGGCAATCCACCGTGAGTACCGGCACCTATTTTTTTTACAAAAAAAGCACTGAAAATAAGGATGACCGTTTTTGCTTGTCACAGCATTTAGAAGAGGCCCCAAGTCTAAATGGGTGACACCACGATTTTACCGCACTGGGTGACACCAGCCCTAGCGACGCCACTGGTTAAATTGGCTCTATATAATGTTTCCCTTAACTTTGATAACAAGCTAACCATGAGTATACTGACCAAAATAAAAGTCCGTCCATATTTTTTAACGTGGCCGCAAGTAAGTAAGCGACATTGCAGTGCAGGCTCGCATTTTTCTCAGTTAATTGCAATATGATGGCAAGTCAATATCCGTTGTTCGCTTTGCTAAAGATCGTATCTAACGATAAGAATGGAATAGACGTAGACAAGTTCGACTATTTCGCTCGCGACTGCCATCAACTGGGCTTCAAGAACAATTTCGATCACAAACGTCTCATCAAATTCTCACGAGTCATCAAAGTTGGCGATGAATGGCACATTTGCTACAGAGACAAAGCAAGTAGTCAATGTCATTAATAATTATGTTTTACCTTTTTTATAAATAATTGTTTTATGTGTTTTAAATCCATGTTTTTAAATTATTGTTTCCATAACCAGTTATTTAAATATTGCTTGATTTTAACAATTTTGCTACGCATGCCTCTGCGTAAATTCGTGCAACGAATTTAGGTAGGCCCTAATTAAGCAATAGTAGCTAAGTTGATTGCGCATTCCTAATAAATTCTACACTGTACAACTTAAGCTTACATATACAAGTATGTATATATATATCTATAATATTAAGATCCTTGTTCTGTATGGTTATCACATTCTCCTGCGAATGCTGGACTCTAACAAAGCAGTTGAAAAATAAAATACAGACCTTTGAAATGTGGTGCTTCAGAAGAATCTTGAAAATTAGCTGGCAAGAGAGAATAACAAATGAAGAGGTACTAAAGAAAATTGGAGAAAAGAGACAACTCCTGACAGAAATTATAAACAGGAAAACTCAGTATGCTGGACACATAATGCGGGGTTCAAGCACAGAACAAGCAAAAATCCTATTAGAGGGCAGATATGAGGGAAACAGGGCCAGAGGAAGACCTAGAAGAGACTGGCTGGACGACGTTAAGGAACACATACAGGAAAAGAACTACGGAAGACTAAAAAGGATTGCTGAAGACAGAACGAAGTGGAAACAACTCATGACCGTCAACCTTCAGATATGAAGATGACACATGATGGTGATGTTCTGTATGTCTGTTACCTTCAAGCGTTCTCATTGGTTGACGAAGAAGCGTTTGACGAAGCGTACGTTTAGCACGGTTTAGTCGAGTCATTGCAGCGTCAGAGGGGTGTGCGTGCGACGACGTTGCTATTGGTAACAATTGTTCGTAGCGTGCTACGACGTTGCTATTGGTAACAATTGTTCGTAGCCTGAGGAAGTTGCGCAATTTTAACGTACATTTTAACGTACACAAAAAATACGTGTACAGCGTCACAAATGGTCACAGTTGCGTGATTTTAACGTACATAGGTCTAATTATTACGTGGCGCAGAGCTTGGCTAGGTGGCGATCATTGAAATGTTGTTCAAGCATGAATTCAATGAGTGGGTGTTAGGTATACTGTAGGTATTGGATTAGTATTATCCTGCACTACGAGCGAAGCGAGCGCAGCAAGCATCTTTCTAGTGTATATATATATATATATATATATATATATATATAACATTCAAATTTGACTCAAATCCCACTGAATGCATTAGTAAGCCTTTTATCTGGCAAGTGACTAACTCCGAGTTAAAGACCTCATATTGTCTTTTCAATAGCTAATGGTATTAGGAATCATCTTAAAAGGGTTTTCTGCGCTTTTTATTTTAGCAAGTGGAGGATATCTATCACATGTTCCTGTCACGTGTCATTCTGCATCGTAGAGCTTGTCAACACAAAACTGTTGCAGTGCTGGAACGAATGTAAACTACCATTTCATGCTGTGGCCGATTTTGCTTTGTTTTTCTCGAGGCTAAAGATTATATATAGTAACACGTCTACGTTATTTCTTCTCTTCTTCTTTCTTTCCTTCCGTCTTTCCCTATTGGGTTGGACGATGGGTCTGAATGAGTTCCTTCCACTTCTGTCTGTCTCTTGCTGCTCTGGTCATTTGGATGAAGTTCATTTGCATTTCTTCTGCATCCTCTTTTAAGTTTTCTATCCATGTTTTTCTTGGTCTTCCTTTTCTCCTTTTCCCTTCAACATAGTTGTATAGTGCTTTCTTTGGTAGTCTTTCTTCCTTCATTCTTTCAACATGACCAAACCATTTCAGTCTTCGTTTCTGTATTGATTCGAGCTACGTTACTTGGGATTAAAAATTGAAGAATTATTGCCAAACTTAATCTAATTTTAAGTACATTATAAGTTACTCTGGGAAATTTCTATTGGTCAGTATTTGAACTCAAGACATTGATAGTATTATGAGTTCTTCAATTGTCTCGAAACTATATAACAAAACTATATTTAAAAAATGTATAGTACAGTGGCTCTCAACCCGTGGTCCGCGGACCAAAAGTGTTCCGCGAGAGAGGGTCTAGTGGTCCGCGGCGAAGTCTGAAAAAACGCCAATAAAAATTGGACATATATATTTTCCATGAAAAAGGTCATCAGCACTTGTTATGTGTATTTTTGCATTTGAACATTAAACATTCTGACAAAAAAGAAAGGTTAACACTGCTTTTAGGAGCAGATAACTGCTCAATATATATATATATGAGGTGGTCCGCGAGAAATTGTTGAACTTCAAAAGTAGACCGCGAAACAAAGAAGTCTGAGAACCACTGATTTAACTTAATAGATCTATATATTGTAACAAATGGGTCATTTGACTTTGCTTGGAAACCTGAATTGGAAAAACTACTTTTAGGTATATGGAGGCATTATTCAAGGCTAACGATTCATATCAACTCCAGCTCAGAAACGGGTAAGAAAGTTAGTTATATGCTTTAGAGAAAGAACTTGAGCAAATATCTTAACGCTACCATTTATTCATGTCACTGTTTAAATGAAGACTTGCCTATTATAAAATAGCAAGGGGGATGAGCTGGGTAAGTAGCCATCTCCCTCCTACTGGTCTGACTTCCAAATACGACCCTGTGCTGATGTCATTCAAAATGGCTTTGAAGACACTGTGTAGCCTAATCTCAGAATAAGCATTTTGCAGACTTTCGGAACAACTGATAGAAGCAATCAAATCAATCAATCAAATCAATCAACCAATCAATCAATAAACTCCTATGGCTAGGGCACCAGAGCCAGGTCAAGCCGGTAAGGTGCAGTATCTTCTTTCTTTCCTTCCGTCTTTCCCTATTGGGTTGGACGATGGGTCTGAATGAGTTCCTTCCACTTCTGTCTGTCTCTTGCTGCTCTGGTCAATTAGATGAAGTTCATTTGCATTTGAAAAGGAGAAAAGTAAGACTAAGAAAAACATGGATAGAATACGTAATTAAAAGAGGATGCAGGAGAAATGAAAATAAAAGTGAAGTATATGATGTATGAATATCTGAGTATATGTGTATATGGAATTTTATTTAGACCTGCTGTGACTTTTGGGGGTTTCTATATAAACCTATTTTCATCCATAGAGGTGCCTTCAAGATTTCGGACACTCTTAACAACATGGAGGCTTACGTCAAGTTGACTGACAATGTCTTTAACGATATTCGAAATTGGCCAGGCGCAGATGAAAACAAGGATCTTAAAGTTGCTCAAGATATTCTGGATCGAATTGCCACTCGCGATTTGTATAAACTGGTTGGAGAGGCCATTCCAAAACCTGAAAAAGATGGCGTGCAACCAAAATTCAAGGTCAAAATAAATTTGATTCATATTATTATAATTTATATAACGCATTTCAGACATTGGTTTGCATATTCCGTTTAGATATTTGGTTTAAAACAAACTGTATTTAGAAGAAGCAACACACATGACAAGAGACAGGAAGACCTGCAGGGTCATCTTTTATCAGACTCATTGTCATCATAGATGATGGAAGCAGCGTCAGTTCCAAGAATTCTTGGTGAGGGATGCAATGAATTTCTAGGAAGTTGGTGGGGGATGCAACGAAATCCTGAAAAAGGTTGACAAGCAAAAAGTAGCAGTGTTTTGCCCAGTAGCATAAACTAACCTTGCCGGAAAAGGCCCGACAAGACTAGCAAAAAAGCTCGGTGTGGGGATGCATCTCCAGTCATGCCCCCAACGTGGAATCGCCCCAGGATGGAAGATAACGATTTGTTTGAAAAATCGGAAAGTTCTGACCTAACTTCAAATAGAAAGGACATGTCGACATTTCCGGATGAAGTCTCCGACCGACGAGCAAAAAACCTAGTCAGACTTCTTCGCGTATTCAGGTATTCTCTTTGCTCATGTTCACTGCTCCATCTCCCTCAATTTCTCAACGGTTTTCCTCAAATCCAGGACCGGTCTCAGCCAGCTTATGAAGGATGTGCTATCCCTCCATAGCAGCGTCAAAGACGGGAGGCAACTCCAATAATTTGTTTGTATGAAGAGCTCAAAATGGCAATTTCTTGCAATTCTGTCAACATGTTTTATTTATTCAATTTGATTAAATATGAAGTAGAAAAACCGCGAATTAAAGTAGTATAAATGTAGATATCTATTGTCGAGGTTTCGTAACGCAGGCGTGTATTCAATACGTAGCAAATTTGGCTGTGCTAAATATAGGTTCAAACGAATAATAAACTCAATGTATGCACAATTATTTGCAGCTAGTTATAGTCTATATTTTGCCTTTTGTTTCTCATAGCTTGCAGATGACAATGAGGAAAACGAGAATACGATTATCGTAGGCGTTGCCAGCCATTCAAACGATCCAGAACAGCTGAATAAAGAAGACCTGTTTGTTGACGTAGGTTAACGTGCTGGTCGATATATCCCTACATGTTCGTTTTCTTTAGTCTATTTGAGAGATTCGCTAATACATCATGCAGTGGCGTAGTCAGGATTTTCCGAATGGGGTTATGATTCCCAACTTCGGAAAATTCTGACAAGCAAAAAATTGTCAACTATTATTTTGCTTCATTAAGGGAATTATAATAGGTACTAGCTGCTAACCCGTCAAAAATGACAGGGCGAATGGCTATTACTACCCGATTTTTTGCAAATACCATAGCATTTTAGGCAATTATTTGTCCTTAACTCGCCGTCTTTGCCTTCAACCGAGTTAACGCCCATTCATAGCTTAGTCGACTGGGGACGCTTGGTACAGAAACAAAAAAGTGTTGATAAAGAAGTTATCAACTATATTTCGAAAACTGTGGTAAAATAACACGAATTCTGCGAAAAGATAAACTAAGTTTCTATATAGAATATAATTTAATTCATATTACGGGGTTCTAAAGAGTAATGTGGGACATATAAAGTCGCGGTCGTCGAATGGTTAGTTCAATAATTCATTAATAAAAACATTTTTGGTGAATATGCGATTGTCGTTAAAAGTTTTCCTTGATCGCCATAAGTGTTGATGAAGACCTTTAAATTAGTATGATCGCGACAGCTGGTGAGGGCAGCGTACAATTGTCCATGAGCAAAGACTGGTTCTGGCAAATAAACGTAGCGGGGGTTGTGTGGGCCTGGGAACGGGGGTTGGGGCCGGTAGGTGTGGGGCGGAGATGGCTTCGGATGGGCGGTTGGGAGGAGGAATGGGTCAGAAGTTTGGGAGGAGGAAAGAGGTTGTGAGTGTTTTCGGAGCAGGGGTTGTGCGGGTTTAGGAACGGGGGTTGGGGTGTTGATGGGTTGGAGAGGGGTGGATGGAATAAGGATGGGGAGGGAGGTTTGAGAGGAGGAAAGGGGGTTGTGTGTGCTTTCTGAGCGGGAGTTGTACGGATTTGGGAACGGAGGGTTGGGGCTGGTGGGCGTAAGGCGGGAATGGGTTGGGAGAGGGTGCGGGGTAGGTCGGGTAAGGGGTTGGAGCTAAGGGGAGGGGTTCAACGTGCAGACAATCAGGACGATTCGTCAAGCTGCAATGAGGACGTTTCGTCAAACGCACCGTCGATTATAAAGTTTTGCTGCCTATAGCAACAACGTCGTCTAACATCTGCCGTGTAGCGTGACTGACAGAATAGACAAAGGAAATTATTATTTAAGATATGAGCGCGTACAACTATATTGATCCGCAATAAAAAAAAAATTGGGTCGGACAACCAAGGGGTTTTAACCCCAAGCCTCTCTTGTCTACGCCACGATATCATGTCAAAAGATACTAAATTGATACCTAATTGTGTCACAATTTCATTTCTTAAAACTGATTTTACACAAATAATGTTTTCAGATCACCGATTTCAACTATGGAACCTTCGATGGAAAGAAAGGCCAGAACCCTGTTGACAAGGTGTATTTTTACAACAAAACTATGAAAAACGGATCCTACAGAGCTTTTCCTGTCGAGCGAGAAGACGTGAGCATCTTGAATAATACTAAACTAGATCTTCTCCCATTTGGTTTGTAATTTGTTCGTACTCGAACAAGCGTAGGGTTAGGCGCCAATCTTCGTGTACTAGGCAAGTAGCGACGCAGATGGCTTACGCCATTAATCTAGAGTAGTTTGTCGTTGCTTTCTCTAGACCCACGTTTTACCTTTGCAGCTTAGCGCTTTTTTTTACTAATTTTACTAATTAAAATTTTGTTAAGAGTCTCCGAAATTTTACTCATTAAATTTTTTTACTAAATATTATTACCAATTTATCGACGCTTAAGCGATGAACGGCTTGGATTACCGCAGACATCACGACTCTATCCCGGGATGGTATCCATCCGCGCTCGACTTTGTTCTTCAGTTAGACTCAAAAAGAGGGATTTCAATATTTTTGGAGCGCCCGTGATTATCAATAATGCCAAATTCTATAAAATGTATAAAATAAATAACTGATGATACATTTGCAGGTCTCGAGTTTGCTACCTAACGTATTTGCTGAAAAACACATTCGTTTGTACGTAAAGGATCGTGCAAAGGTGGACAAAGCGCGGAATGTTTCATTTGGTGGTGCGATAAAAACGAGTTGAACGGGAAATGGAAACATCTTATATAAGTCAACTTTGTTAGTGATACGAACGCTGCAGTCTAACCCTGTAACGTCATTTCTGCAGCATCTTGGTATCAATATGGGAAATACACCAAGATATCAGTCGTGTGGAATACGCGGAGACAGGCCATGCAAAGAAAGTCTAAAACGAATTAATATTGACTAGGAAACGGTGATATTAAATTATATTTATTTAGGCCTATAGATACTGTAATTATGATAGGCGTTTTGAGATATCTTGGCGAATGAGAAACATTATCATGTGATTGTTTTTGCTTCGTTTCAATCGTTTTAAGGAGAAACCGAAAAACATTTTGCTTTATTATAGGGCCTATCTAATTAATTATTAGTGGAATTGTACACGTAGCTGTGTTATACTGCTAGTTTTCAATTCAATTCAGTCTACTGTAAATTGAAGATACATTATGTTCATGACTGACAAGTGAAGAAGAATTTTGAATGCTGATTAATTATTTTAAAGGATATGGCCTATATATATTTTCTGTGTCTGACTCATCTATTTCGATTCTAAATAAAGGTTACTATTACGGCTTACTTTCTTCGTTTGTTATAAACATCTCATCATTTGAGAGTTCATGGTTGTAGCTACATCCATATTCATGGTCAGTTTTGATTTCACTTTAGGCTAACCGATGCTAGCAAATATAATGAACCAATTTCACGCAATTCAACTTCTTCTCTTGTTTCCAATAATTTATAAAATAGACAGTTGAATAGTTAAATAGTTGAATGTCTTTCAACAGAGGAGTTACGAACTTTGATAATTCACAATCAAATATACTGATTTCTTGATACACATATACATGTATATTGTATATATATACAGACCTCAGGAGAGGGGTTGCAGCCGGAACATTGTTCGGGGGCCCATGGAGCTCACAGGTGCCCGGGTCCGGTGATTAATGCCATACAAAGACTGACAAAGAAAACAAGATATGAACACTACTTGTTCACACTCGTACTTATATGTAATTGTAACGAGGACGCTGGAATTCTGCTTTGAAAAAGACCGACAAGCAAAAAAAAGGTCACCAACTTTTTCACATAGGCGTACTTGTCACGTCAGGGGCCCGTGACTATTTTTCTGCATAGGGCCTGAAATTCTCTCGGCGGCCATGTATATATATATATATATATATATATATATATATATATATATATATTTATTATCTTTAGACCTAGGATGCTCTCTCTTTATACTGTGCAAAATTGCTATATTACGGCAAAGCGCAGAATTTTCTCTCCTGAATTCGGATTGCACGTTTTAATTTTAAGCGAACCTTGTATTTCAACAGCAGTTCATTCAAATAAGGCAACAGGAATATAAAATACACCTGAATCAATTAAATCAATGTCTAAAAATGTCAGTCGGTTAGTAATGCTAGACATACAAAAAAATCATTTTCCAATAGCCTGATTATCCAGAACGTTGGTGAAGTCTACATGTAACTTAAACGTCAAATATTTTTAAGATCGAATTGCCATTTGCCATCCATTTTTTTCTTCGTGCACCAATCTTTGAAGCTCTTTTTGGCCTCTTGCTGAACATCTTGATCTTCACTTCGTGCATAAAGACGAATGTGTCTTTCACAGTAAGTATCCGGCAGCAAATGTGACACCTAAAGCATCAGGTAAAAATTCGATAAGTCTGTTCTAAATAAACATGATTAATAGTAGATTATTATTATTATTATTATTATTATTATTATTATTATTATTATTATTATTATTATTATTATTATTAGATTGTTGATTTGTGTTTTTCCTTGTTTGTGTACTATTTTTGATGCTCTGCTTGTCACAAATAAAGATTATTATTATTTTTACCAATTGTGACTCAGCACACAGTTCATACTGGAATACTGGCTGGATTTGTGGAGACTTGATGAATAATTTTTTTAAGTTTTGTTCAGATAAACTGACTGCTGTTTGAGTAAATTGTAAGCCTACTATTGTTTTCAGCTATTAGACTATAATGTTTAGATTAATGTGTTGTATTACAATTTAGACCTTACATCTTTCTTCTTCATCCTGAAGGGGTGCAAGAAATCTCCTTTGTTGTAAAAGTAGACTTTGTCTACTGGATTATCTTGCCCTCTGAAGCTGAAAAAGACGATCTAACGCAAACAGTGAATAGAAGAGTCTTATATAATTTCTTGGCTAAACCAGTTAATCAATCGATAATAATAATAATAATAATAATAATAATAATAATAATAATAATAATAATAATAATAAGGAAGGCGGGGCAAAATAGATCACTTAAGCAATTTTTTTAAATTTGGGCGCTAAATAAAAGTCTAAGATTTTATTATTTGATTGCAACAAATAAAAAGCATTCATTTACAATAGGCCTATAGGCAATACTCAATTAAACAGTTGCATGCTTCATAGTCTCCGAGGAAAAACGATCATAATAACTTTGTCAAAATTATCCATTTTGAACGATTAATAATTTATAATAGCGATTAACAGTTTAACCGGTTACTCGCGCGTTAATCGCTTTCATAGTGCAGCATTATGTTTTAGATGAATCCGTGTATGTAGGATGAGATTTTGTACTTTAGTTTGAAGAAAATTTAATGGCTGGAAAGAAATTTGATGGCACATACTACTAATGTCATCTTACTACTGAACGCATCGGCCTAAACTAGGTTGAGTCAAACGTACGTCAACAAGCAGGTCTTCATCCTTCAACTTCAAATTCTTATTAGACTTCGCTTTCACATTCAAATCGATAATTTCTTTTCGAATGCGTTTCTCGGCTTCAATGATATCTGAATACTGAAATTAAGATAAAATGAATTATGGGTGCATGCGTTTTACAGCAGTAGTGAAAATCTGGCTATTAAAATTTTGATGTAGATCTGTGTTATTAAAGGTCAATTTAAAGATGGCTTCGTTGGTTGCTCTTAAATGAACGATATGCTACTTGGGTAGTTGTTGTTTAATTCTATAGGCTAATTATACACTGGTCAACAATGAAAATGCTACAGACTTTAACAGGACATAATCTCAGTAACATGACTTTGTAAACATTTGTTGTCCAGTGAATTATTGATTGGTACAGTAAAGGCAATTTTGAAATACAACCTCTTCTTGCGAAGTTTTAGGTGGAATGGCCTCAGAAATCAGCTTGTAATGTCTTCGTGTGTTGATTCTTTCCAGAATCTGTTTAGATTTTTCCAACTTTTTGTTATCTGAGTGCTGAATGTCGAAGAATACGTTGTCAGTTAGCTTAGCATAGGCTTCCATATCGTTGATACTTTCCAGAATTGTACATTTTTTTCTATCAATACATCAATACAGGTGGCATGCGAACAAATAGAGTAGAACTTCGTTATAAAGTATCTAGTGGGTCTGTAAAATGTAGTACGTTATATCCAATATCATTCACTACGGTAGCGCATCACACGGGACCGTACATTGTGGTACGTTTTAACCGAGTATAACAATGGGCAGGTTGTTCCATAGTCTAGGTCCAGTATAAAGTAATTTAATGAAACTACTAATTATGCAGTTTTTTTATAACCAAAGTTCTCATTCTGAAAACGCATCAAAAGATGAAGCTTTAAGCTGTAATCCGTTCGCGTAGGACCATTTCTACTGATTCAGCTATTCGAAGTATATCGAACGATAATTAATAACACGAAGAACGCTAGTCTTAGAAGATCCTATTTTATGACTGTTCTCACCCTTTTTTCCTGTGAATATGATTGCATCATTTGCATTTTCCAGCACTTCCATGTACCTAGATAGACATACATTACTACTATTCGCAAGAATTGCAGACTTGAAATTTGTCTAAGGGACTAATTACGTCAACAATTTTGGGGTAATTTTTGACCACCTCGCCTCTTTATCAACAACTGTCAAACTTTCAATGACCCCACTATAATCATGTCAAAAACTTTTGACCCCTCCAAGATCAGTGACAGGTCCCCTTTTTGATGATGACCTTTTTCTCTTTTTGCTCATCAAATGTAAATATGTTGTGGTGGTGAACTTTTTTACTTGTCAGGTTTTCCCGTTTTAATAAATAGTAGTATTCCATGAAATTTCCTATTTTTGATTCTTTGTATAAAATGAGGTTGTTGACGTCAACTTCTCTTGATCCATCCCCTGTCAACAACTGTCAATTTTTTCCAGATCCATCCCCTATTCTGTTGACGGAATTAATGGATAGTCCCTAAAAGGCTTTTCGATTAGAGACAGAAACTAGTTTATAGAAATTCTGGAAATTATTCTCTAATAAAACTTGAATCAATGGCGAGTTGTGGAGACTGTGTCAGACTGAAGGGGCGGAGTTTCTCGATGTAATAAATATTTGGGAAAGGATGGGCTGCATCTTAAAAGATATGGTGTGGATGAAATACCCAGGGAACTATTTGCTTGTGTTAAATTTAGATGATATAACCAAAGTAGGACGACATCTGAGATAAGGCCATACATCGCTTAGATGCTAAAGGCAAAAGTGCAAATAGGAATGCACATCCAAATAGGTCTAATTCTGGATGCAATGTAAAATATGAAACCTCTAGCTATCAATCGAGTCCTTGTGATAAGCCTTTTGAGATGACTTAATGCAAAGACGCTATGCATATTCAAATAAACCTATTCCATTAACGCAGTTTGTCAATTTATCCTTTCAACTAACAAATGAGGGTAATAAGATGAAAATCTTAAACTTCCGTCCAATTCATATATTAAGCAGTCGGCATTATCTGCAGTGGCGGCTCCAGGATTTGGCAAGTGGCGGGGGCGTTGGGGTGGCAACTTCTAATCATGGGGCCAACCATTTGTTGTTAGGTATGTGGTATTAAGTATAGGGTCCCAACAGGGGGCCACTGAGGGGCCAGGCACTCAATAGGGGGCACGGGCCTCCCGGGCCCCTGTGGAGCCGCCACTGATTATCTGGACAATTCCTTTATTTGAAACATCCTTCTACTACCAGACGAGTATTAACTTTAGGGCAATGACATAACACTTAAATTGTAGACATATGAATTCTAGTTTGTGATGAGTTGCTGGTCTACTTTCAAGTAAGCCCCTATTGCATTTAAAAGACCGTAGTAAAAATAATAAGTTACTGTACATGGATTGGTGGGGCTTACATTCTTTCTAAGACTTGAACTGTTTTGTGCATGCAAGCTCTTTGATGAAGAATGACTCTCGATAGAAACATGTGATAGATGTCTTCCACTTGCTGAAATGGTGAAAACAGTGTGGATGATTTTGTAAGCCAAACATAAATTTAACAGATCTGTTCAATGCTACTACTGTATGTACATTTCTCACATGTTTGATTTTTAAAAAAATTGTTGAATGTGTCTAAAAGTCAGTATTAACATTATTAAAAATGCATGACCGCAATTGCTTTTCGATGACACTAATAATTATAATAATAATATAATAATTATTAATTGATAGATGGGCTATTATAATAGCCCATCCACCGATGGGCTATTAGAATAGCCCATCTATCAAAATCAAAATACTGGCGATAAAGGAAATCAGATGCATGCTGTACAAAAGTCTGGAATTACCTTCTGATTCTGCAATTATTTTTACAATTCGTTTTGCTGTTATTTTGATTTACTGTATTGATTTGAGAAAGAGAAGAAGCAAATTAGAAGAAAAAGAAGTAGAAATAGAATAGAAGAAAATAAATTCAAAAAGAGAAGGTGATTCCAGACTTTAGAAACACCACTGTAGTCTTCAATGGTATTGCCTGCGTGGATAGGATACCAATTAATTATATATCGAATACACGGAGGACTATTTCCAGGGTTATTTCTAGGATTATCAAATTGGGGGGCGTCGGTTGATTCTAGGGGTCCCTCCCAAAAAAGTCTGACAGGCAAAAAAGGTCATCCCGTAGCTGAAATTGATCGGAGGTGTTGGGGAGTGTCGGCCTCAAATTGAGGGGGGTGCTGAGGGATTTTAGGGGTGTAAAAATGTCCCTGACTATTTCATCTGACGTGAAGAATATTGAGAAAATATTGCCATTTGGGCGTCTGATATACCTTATCTCGATAGCAGATATGCCACGCTCCGTCAGCAGCCTTCATAACTCGCGAGAACTTGATGAGACGCTTGTGGTCAAAATTGTTTTTGAAGCCCAGATGATAACAATCGCGCGCAAAATAATCGAATTTGTCGACGTCGATTCCATTCTCATCATTTGAAACGACCTTCATGTGAACAATATTTTACTAATGCATTAGGTGTATGTATGCTGCTGCAAAGATAATTCAATTTTTAGTGGCTAATAACCTATCTGCCTGCTCTTTATAGGACGGTTGCAGTTCATACTTGGGACTTCTAATCCTAGCATTTTAATCACAAATGCTATTCCATTTTATTTATCAAATGAAAATCATGATGATATCAATAGTAACAATATGGCTAATGGCGGCGGCGGCAGCGTCAAACTTTCGGGCAGCGGTATATAAATTTCGTCTTATTTAATTACTTAGTAGTAGTAGTAGTAGTAGTAGTAGTAGTAGTAGTAGTAGTGAACAGTAGAGCAATACTGCAGTAGTAGTAGTAGTAGCAGTAGTAGTAGTAGTAGTAGCAGTAGCAAGCAGAGAACAATAATAATAATAATAATAGTAGTAATAATAATAGTAGTAGTAATAATAATAATAATAGCAGCAGCAGCAGCAGCAGCAGTAGTGGCAGCAGCAGTAGCAGTAGTAGCAGCAGCAGCAGCAGCAGCAGCAGCAGCAGCAGCAGCAGCAGCAGCAGTAGCAGCAGTAGCAACAATAATAATAACAATAACAACAACAGTAGTAGTGGTGGTAGTGGTGGTGGTGGTGTAGTGGTGTGTAGTGGCAGCAGCAGCAGTAGCAGCAGCAGCAGCAGTGCAGCAGCAGCAGCAGCAGCAGTGGCAGTAGCAGCAGCAGCAGCAGCAGCAGCAGTAGCAGTAGTAGCAGTAGCAGCAGCAGCAGTAGCAGCAGTAGTAGTAGTAGCAGTAGTGCAGTGGCAGTAGTAGTGGTAGTAGTAGTAGTAGTAGCAGCAGCAGCAGCAGTAGCAGTAGCAGTAGCAGTAGTAGTAGTAGTAGTAGTAGTAGTAACAGTGACACTAGTAAAAGTAATAACCTCATATAGGAAATCCTTTTCTGGCCCTCTTCCTGTGTCCGAATCTTTTTCCTAAAAAATAGCACGGGAAAAGCACGAAGAGCGAAAGTGGGCGAATTTAAGAAACAGCAAGATATTCTGGCAGTACAAGCTAGTAAATCAGGCGGCAAAGAAGAGAATATTCCTGTAATAAACATGTCGAGTCATGCAGACTTGGAGTCCTCGAGGCCTGCGGCCTTGGCCTCGAGGTCAAGTGACTCTGTCTTTGGCCTTGGCCTTGGCCTTGGCTTAGGACCTGATGTCCTTGGCCTTGGCCTCGGAAGTAAAGTCCTTGGCTTTGTACTCGAGGCCAAGCCCTAACACCATTGGCAAATTTTTGGCAATTTTGGGGCAAATTTTGGCAGTTTTTGGCGCTCTTTGCACATTTCACATTTATTTATTTAGTGCATTATTTCTTCATTTCCTGGGGGGCAAAAAATCGAACTTTGTAGTGTAAAGGTCCACATGTCTACATCCTCGGCTACTTGGCCTACTACTCAGCTACTACTTGATGTCCTACTACTGGCCTACTACTCTACTACCCTGTTGTCCTTGGCCTTGGTCTCGGACCTGCAGGCATTGGCCTTAGCCTTGGCCTCGTGTTACAAATCCTTGGCCTCGCCTTGGCCTCGAAAGTTGTGGCCTTGACTCCAAGTCTGTGTCGAGTCGGTTAAATAGATAGCCAGTGAATGACAATTTAAAATTGAGAATAACATCACTCTATAAGATATGCCCACTCTAGAGTTATGAATTTATACGTGATTACCTTTTTGCCTAGAATAAGACTTCTGATGAATGCTCTATCTTTTTCTTCTTCCTTACCAATCTTGCTCTTATCCTCAGAACTGTTAATGAGTTCTTTATCATCTTGTATAATCCTAATCTCTTTGTGTTTTTCCAATAGATGCTTGAACATATCACACGACGCTTGTTCATGCTAAAACACGAAACGTCAAACCCCGTTCAGAGTTTTAAGACACTTCATTGCTTCCCTGTTTGAGATCAATTATGAGCTAATTTTAGAGGTATACCCTATTAGAAACAAGCAAAGCTACTGTATAAAAGCGGTGTAAACAGTCAAAACTATTTCTAAATGATGTATTTACTACATAAACAATCGTTGCATCACACTAAACCTTCAGGATTGATGATAAGTGAAAAGCTTTGTAGTTCAGCAAAAGTGCAGGAGGTTCTTAAATTTGCTTTTTATGACATTGGATGTCTGGGATTTGGTGAGCTCCGACAAAAGCTGAAGTGTCCGTCTTCGCAAGAAGCTTGATACTTGGCAATCTTCAATTATACGATTTAACCACACATTTACTGAAAAGATTAACATCATGCCCTAGGTCATTACAGATTTCTGTCTCTGACCCACGTGAACGCAGTTCGAGAGACACCCAATATCATACAAGGAAATTTAAATGTGATTACAGTACTTATTACTGTATGGTTAATTTGGACATTCGGATGTGCAAACGGGCAAGTGAGCTTCATTATATCCTGTTATGAATTGCATAGGCCTATCGAAAGAAGGATCCGTTTTGATGTTTCCTAACCAAGATAATAATTTGGTCAGCCACGTCGTCAAGGAGTTAAAATCTGTTAAAGATAGTGTCCCTATGCCTTAATGCTATGCAACGATTTCAAAAACACAGAAGTAGGCCCTATACCTCTTTCGCTGCTCTTAGCGGCGCAAAGATAAAGAACTATCGCACATATTGTTGAGAGATAAACCTATCGCCCATCTGAGAGAAATCGAATGTGACAATGATCGCAGATAACAGTTATCAATAAATTGACAGTTATCAATAAATTGTCAATAGAGTCGTTGAAAGCATATTTTATAAAATGTGCACAAATAAGTCTAACATTCGACCAATTCGGGACTAGACCTAAACTCTAAGTGTATTTTTTGATCAATTTGAGAGATAAATAATTATTTTAGGATCGTCATTTTCAGGACCATCAACCTTTAATCATTTCAGGAACTGCAATTTTGATTAAGCAGGAGAGTTAAAATCATATTATTTATACTTTCCACTTCGATTCTGGTTTCAGGATGCGAACAAATCTCGACTCGAAAGCGTGTGACATGGGGCCATGCCCTGAAATAAATAGAACGTTAAGAACTGCTTAAGAACAGCGGTACAAACACTGCGTTCAGTGGCGTAGCCACGGGGGGTTTGGGGGTTAAAACCCCCCTTGGAGGGCGCGAAAATTTTTTTATGTATTCCGATGCAATTTTTATTTTTTGAGGCGATTTTTGGCGATTTAGGGGTGAAAACCCCCCTTGGCGGTTATCGACGACTTTTTTTCAAAATTTCTAAGGGGCCACCACGCAAGAAATCCTAATTAGTTTGAGAACCGCTGTGAAAAGCTGATTCAATAATAGAATACCCAAACATTTTAGAATCTAGATCAATTAAAAAAAGACTCTACTGTATAGAGTCAAGACCTATTTTACAAAGTTTACCGATATCATGACACAGTCCAGCCACTTGAAGACAAATAATGTCCCTTTCATCGATTTTCATTTCCTTAGGGTATGCATTTTCAGGATTGTTTATTTGATCCTTCAGATGTTTTCCAAATTCTCCAGCCAAGTGGGAGACCCTTGAAATTTAGAAATCACTGGTTTAATGACTTAAACATTGCCACTACTAAACAAGTCACTTAGAGATGTCACTAGAGTTGGCATCACCCGGTACGGTGAAGCCATGATGTCACCTTCCTCCCCGCAAAAAAACAAAACAGTTTGCACCATGGATCCCCTTTAGTCCTCCTATACCAGCTCATACGTACAAATAAATATAATGTTTTGGCACAAATTCAGAAATGCAAAAATCCAATTCTCTTTGCTTTTGCAACAATGAAAATGTCATATTTGCTCATCACAGCTGCATATCCAACGAACAAAGTCTTTACGAAAATGTCAGTTAAATAGCTGCGCCCTTGGCTACCTCGTGTACAAAATCTCAAAATTTACCCGATGCAGTGTTCGAATCGGTTGTGCGATGCTCCAGGAAACACGAGGTAAGTGGCTCCGAGTTGTTTGACGTTACGGAGACGAAGAAATTCCGGTGTGTTTATGATTTTCACGCATATGTCTGGAAGTTCTATGTGTCCGTGTATTGGGTCGTTGAATATCTAATATATTAGGAACCGATGAAAGATATGGGTGCATGTTGTAGTAAATACAGTGCCGTGTCTAGGGGCGGAGGGCAAGAAGCTGCCCGGGGCGCCGTCCTGGGGGGGGGGGGGCGCATTCTGCACACTAATTCCTTAATTTCTTTTAATACCACTTACCTCCGGCGTGAAAATTCAGATAAGCAAAAATGGTCATCACCGGAATTTATGAGCGCAAAAGTTAAACAGTGTCTCGGGCGCCGAATACTCTAGCTACGGCTCTGAGGAGGCCTAAATAAAGTAAGAAATTTTCACTTTGAGAATGGTTGGATGCTGAATTACTAAATAAGTCAATGGATAACTCCCTATGCATGCAATATACAGTAATATAGAAATGATCGTGTGCTCAAACTGATGCAAGTAATGCTATCATTAGACCTACCTTAGCTTCGGCGTTTTTCTGCTTGCCACTAGCACTTTCTAAAATATATAAACTGTCTAATCTGACTACCATCTCACTAGTTAGAATAGGCCTATCTAAGAACAGCGTTTGATTGATATCTAAATAATTTCCATAGCCTATAACATATACTGTAGGGTCTACTCGAAATTACTGTCTTCATGGTTAAAATGGAATGTTTCTTGTGTTTTCAAGGAAATCAAACTTAGTACGTAAGCTTAGACAATTGAGATGAAGCAATGCTATATTTGAAGGATTGATTAATTATTATTTCTTCTGATATTTCTTCCTCTCACATAGCATGACAAGTTTCTTAGAACCGAGTATGAGTCGCAACAAGAATAACTGAGGAATAGCATTGGCTCTTGGAGGCTAGCTAACCTGCGGTTAAGCTCCAATACTAGACAATCTATATTTATAAATTATGATGGAGTAGTCGACCACACGCCTTTGCCGTAGTAGTAAATTGAACTTACAGTCATGAGAAGTATTAAAAATGTATTTGTTATACGTACGACAGTTGACCATTCGTTGCTTTCGCATAGAGGCCAACTGAGTCAAGATAAAATGTATCATGGTGGACTCGCGGTTTGCAGCAGCGCGTAGCAAGCTCGGCTGATCTCTAACACTGTCGCGTATCTTTCAGGTCTTCTGTTAGCACATAAGCAACATTTGGTCAAGAGCTTCAGCGGTCATCTTCAATATTATAGTTCAACGATCAGAGTCACTATTGATCGACATATATAGATAGATCGCTAGAACTCGATCAAAACAAAGTCACGCATTTAAAAGAACACAATGATAAACAATGCAATAAACCCAATCCTGCTTTGTAACACATGTTTTAATATACGCCTACCTTCTAACTACAGACTCTACTACTGCAGGCCTAATACTGTCTTGCAACATGTGTTTTGTCGTATCTTGATCCAATACGTAAATGTATCTTAAGAGGCTCACGTTTTATAGAGTGCCGCAAGCTAGGCATGTATTCGCCCGAACTTGTCGCATCCCCTTCAGGACTAGAGAGAGAATCACGCCATCTGCGCTTCAAGGACCTGCTTCGATTTTCTGGATATGAACACTGGACAAGACTATCGCGCGCGATTAGGATATTGCGCAATTGTCGTTATAGAGCCGCATACAATTTTGCTGAAGCAATCAACCACAACTCTGTTCCTGAGCATGTTTGGTTTATAGAGTTGGAACTGTGTTTGCCTGTTTGCCTATTGCTGTTCAATATCGTTTGCCCTATCGTTCGCTGTATTGTAAATCTCGTATGTGAGTGGCACTTGTGGGACATACAAGTTAGCCGAAAACACTTCAGCCGATAGACCGCTGGACAAGGTATGCACGACCACTGCTAATCAATTCGTGTAAAAATTTCTGGGCGTCCACTCTTCAGTTTCGTCTGTGCGTGCCTATCAGCGAAAATGACGCAATGCCTCCCCTCCTCCTCATAGATACACTGACCTTTGTCCGGTCGAAAATTCACCTTGCATATGATTAAGTGCATACGAATAAGCAGCTACTACTGTATAACTTCCAAAGCGCTATATAAATTTACTTACTTTTTACTAACTTACAATGCGTATTGTTAGGTCGAATGTGTTCCTAGAGCAGGTTCACTCTGCATTCAAGCAACGTGTAAATGCTTATTAACAGGTAAACAAGAAGTATCCAAAAACAGATTCGTGAAACTGCTGCCAAGAACAGCGTTTAGTCAAACAAGGATAGTATTTTAACTATACCACATTGTACTATGTCCCATTAGTGTAGCCACAGAGGGCCGCCCCCCCCCCCTATTCCGGTCTGGACTCTGGACCAGTCGTGAGATTTACTTAAAACCGTTGACTTTTTCGAATAGGGGTATGTAGTTAGAACTCCTACGTGGTGGTGCCTATACTATCACACAGCGAATTAATTACAAATTTTGTTTCTGTTTTCTATAAAACCTGTCCTGCACTGAACCAGAAATCTTAAGACATGGCTCCTCATACGATCGACCTACAGTACTAACTATTTCACAGGACTTTCATTTTGTTGGTCTCGAATCTCCTTCAGTCGTTGGCGCTATAGTGTACTGTATAGTATGGAAAGGGTTGAAGGTGCCTCATTTAGAGCGTTATAGATCAAAATTGAGATGGCCAACATTAATTGCTCTTGCAACATTTGATGCAACAAAGATATGGAAAAACGAAAATATTAGTTTTGTCAGAGAATATGTTAAATTCGCAGAAAATTTCGCTTATCTATGCGTCAGCTGTTCAATAGGCCTTCAATTTGCTGTGCCACATCCAAAATTAATTATACATGGTTTTTTGTTGTCTATGAAATCTGTCATACATTGGACCAGATATCTTAAGACTCGAGTATTTTATCGATCGACTTACTTGCTATATAGCTTCACAGACTTTGTTGCTAACAGTCAAACTTCAGCCAACTCTTGTAGATGCTAAAATTGCAGTGATTAAGTGGGGGGGGGTCTTCAACAATTATTGGACAACTCCTTGGCTTAAACCTGCGTATGTCCTGACACCCCCGACCTCCCCGTGATCGCTCCCTATGCTAAGATCTTTAGTGACAACGTTTTAGGGTTTTTCGAGTCTTGCTCGCTGCACTGAACATTTCAATGTTGGCTAAGTAAGAGTCAGTATTTAATCTAGACTCCTGGACTCGAGGGGGAACTGACAAGCCGGGGGAAAGTCAGATAGGGGGCTGCTGTTAATTGATGTAGTATGCCAAAATTTCAGGGGGGGTTGAAATTTCAGGGGGAGAATAAGGGCAACCCACTCGGAAACGGCCTAGATTAAACCCTGGTAAGAGTGACATTACTATCTTGACTGCAATGCGCTTATTTCCCCAAATCGACAATAACCAGGTATGGAACTATGTTCGTTTAAATCTTCTGAACATCTATATTATTCAGCAAATCCTAAATTATTCTTCCAACAGTCTTAGTGTAGAAATAGTAAACAATTTTCTTATTTAATAAACAATTCGTTTACGGTTGCAAGCTTTTTATTATTATATTTTAAAATTCAAATTTACTCTCGTTTGCTTATTATCAGAAATCTGATTATATTGTATTTATTAATAATGTTTTGAGAGAAAAAATTAAAGTGATGTTGAAGTTGCAGGCGATCTTCTTTAGTTCTTTGTTTCGTCATTTTTCTTCTTGGTCTGGATTCTGTAAATGTTCGGTTTTCAGTTGTGTTACTGCTTCTCCGGTTTGTTGACTTGTTTGTCAGCTTCGATGTATAGACGGATGCCTAGTTATAGACCGGTGGACTAAAAAAAGAAGCAATCCAAACGAATATGATAGCGAAAGCGTTGTCAATCGTTGTCATGAATCATCGCTTGTTTCTCTTGATTCGCTCAAATAGCAGTCTGCTTACTGTAGACTGCTTTGCAGGATTGATTTTAATGCGAAATAAAATAACTCGCGCAGATTATAATAGATAATAGAACGAGTGAGACAGGCTTACTGTAATCGTGAATTCTCTACATGTAACCGTAGAGAGCTATATAGGAAAATCTTCACTGCTATAATACCATGCGATTGAAATGTGTATCAATCCCTAGTTTTAGCTTTCATAGGCCAGAGTGTTAGTGACCAAAGAGTGCTATGGGCGTAAGATTGACATTACGTATATATATATATATATATATATATATATATATAATCATGTATAGATGCTTAATTGTATATATGCATTCAATAAGAGGCCTGTAATGGTTGGCACATAGGCAGATAGTGTGGGGGTAAGCTTCCCCAAAAAGGAGCGAAAATTAAGGGTGGGATTACTTAACGGACTTACAACCACCGTATATAACCACCGGACTTATAACCACTTTTCCTTTCTGAAAAATCTAACTCTGCGTAGGACTTTTTGTACCTATAGCGGTCAGAGACTTGCTGTAGCAATAATGGTTCTGCTCTTGTAGCCCAATGTTTTCGGTGACACGTACAACGCAATCGATGGCTAGGCATGCTAAACGACGTCTGTTTTCCACTCTCACTTATATTTCTCTGAGTCTGTATCAGGACAGTAGGTTTTTATTTTAGGCTTGGATGTGTAGGCTACTAGGCGGTCACAATAAAATCTATAATATTGTAATAATAATAATAATAATAATAATAATAATAATAATAATAATAATAATAATAATAATAATAATAATAATAATAATAAATGGGCTTCAAGTGGATTAATAGGATTCTGTGTTGAGAACCACTGTCACTCATGCATCGCTCTCTATTCCAACCTCCGTTTGTCCTCTTCAGCTGTTTATCATTGATTCTACAAAAAATATATTGTCAAAACAGCGCACATTCAACCCACAGTTCTTGTTATGTTCGCTTCTTTTGGTGACTGGGCATTCAATCTATAGCCACTTGTGCATGCCGGCCAAGACTGAGGAAACAACCGAAATTTACAGCAAAGGTTCTTTGAATTATAATATGGGCTAAGAGCTTAGCAGCCATTCGAGCATCGCCGATACTGAAAACCTTCAGTCCAGGGATATTTTACGCCCTCCTAACAACCCTCACCTCCCCTCAATTTGAGGTCGACACTCCCAAATTTGGTAATGTGGCAATGGTATACATACAAAATGCATACTATTAGCTCCGGACACCCCCACTCGAGGTATTAGGTCGACACCCCCCCCCCAACTTCACAATCCTATAAATATCCCTGCTTCAGTCTAATCTTAAACTTCTATAGCGCCACTTCTTGACGCATGGAAGCATCAGCCGATGGCACGTGAAATCAAAATCATGTTAAAAAATTGTGTCTTTAATTAGGAGCTTCTCAAAACAGCCGACGGAATTCGCATTAATAACATCGCCCGGCAGCGAGTTCAACAGGGCTGGATTTCCCCGCGTGATGACTGATCTGTCACCGAACACGGCAGTCTTTGAAGGCGGAGGGACGATCAACAGTGTCCGACTACTGGATCGAAGTTCCGCGCGTCTGTCGTTCGTCGTTGCCCTGCATACGACTGTTGATATATGTAGTCAGGACAGGTGGTGTCGTTCGGGGCCCGATATGTGGTTGCTTATCTTGACTGACTTCGATAACATGGCGTTTGACACAATTATAAAGCAACTATTTGTTTTTCAAAATTAAACGAGTGTTAGTTTAATTAAATCAAAATAGATTGTGAGCTTACCCACTGTATCCATCTTTGCCATCGTACCCGTCTTTGCCATTGTTACCACCATAGTAACCTGCAAAAAGAATAATTAAAATCTAAGACAATCTTGTAATTTTCGGACATTTTACAATAGAAGCCTACATTCAAAGCATAATGGCCTATAAGGCAGAGAGGTTCCCAAATTACGTCCAGCGGGCTACTTCTGGACAGTCGCTAATCAGAAAATGGCTTCGCGAGGACTCTATAATTTTGATATCAACTTGGAAATCATGGGAACCACAAGCCTCAAAAATCAAAAAATCAAAGTGCTTTCCCGAGCCTCGGAGGCTCATAGGGCGGCGCTGATCTCCATTTCTAAAGCCCTCAAGCCAGGCGTGCAATACCACGGATACGGGGCTAGTGCATCGTGTAGCGTACCTGTATGACTTATCGCAGAGATTTTTACCACTGCTCCTCGATTTACCACCGCCCTCTAGCGAGTAAGGCTGAGTCAACCTTAGGGCTCCTGTGGGGCTCGAACCTGCGACCTCATGCTCCATCATCCAACGTTGTTGCCACTCTGCTAACTTGCCACACTACTAGTCTAAGGTTTCGTAAATGGAGCTATCGATTGAAATTTGATGGTTCCAGACATGGCAATGGTCATGGCGTTATGACCAGGACGCGATTTGTAGGTGGAAGGGGGATGTCTTCCCTCACTGCCCAACTGTATCCCCCTACTGCTACATCCCCCACCACTACATCCCCCACTGCTACACTTCCACAAGAACTACATCCCCCAAAGCTCGACATATCCCCCACTGCTCCAGGTCACAAATCGCACCCTGGTTATGACCGCCGAAGGTTTAATGAATCTGGCACAGTCGCTGTCCCACCGTTGCTTTAAAAAAAATCAAGAACGCGGACAGTGCAGAGCTCAATTCAACTTCTTAAACGAAAACTACTTATTTATGGCAGGGATGCTGGGCAATACGTTTTGCCTTGGCCTATTATTTCAACTCAGCTGTTATTATTATTATTATTATTATTATTATTATTATTATTATTATTATTAATTCTTTCTAATCAAGTCACGTCACTTTATTAATTGTCGCCGGGACGGACAGAAGATTAGATTTGACGTCCAACTCAGTGAACTCACCATCGCCATATCCACCGTAACCGCCGCCATATCCGCCGTAGCCATAACCGTCGCCATATCCACCGTAACCGCCGCCGCCATATCCGCCGTAGCCATAACCGTCGCCATATCCACCGTAACCGCCGCCATATCCGCCGTAGCCATAACCGTCGCCATAGCCACCGTAACCGCCGCCATATGAACCTGCAAGAAAAAATGTAAAAAGAGATCACTTTATGAGCATTATGGAATATATAAGTTATTTTTTTAATTAGTTGGAACTTATTTGCTCTTGCACGTAGACGACGATTTCTTAAAAGGTACTCCCAATCGAGGTTTGAATAATGCCGCCGGACATGGTCATGGTGATGGCCTTTTGATCGCTGAAGGTTCAGGAATCCGACGCAGTCGGTGTTTCCCCATTGGGTTTTTTTTTAAAACAGGGACTGTGGACAATGCGCTCAATTCAACTTCCTTAACGAGAATTGCCAATTGGCAGGGATGCAGGCCATGCAGGTGTTCTGCTTCAGGTATTATTCTAATTTCGTTGAATTTTATTTATTACTAATCTAGATACATTCGCATCAGTAACTGTCGTCGATAGGTCGAGAGAGAGAGAGAGAAAGAGAGAGAGAGAAAGAGAGAGAGAGACTGAGAGAGAGATGAGAGAGAGAGAGTGATTTGACGCCCAACTCTTACCGTAATAGCCAGGGCCATAACCAGAGCCATAATATTGACCCCGCAACAGGAAAGACGAAAAGGAGGAGAAACGATCATCTCATTATTATTTGCCTATTTTCCATAGTTGCGTTTTAATGACTTCAGATTCACTCTTCTCAGCACGCAGTCTATGGCTCCGTTAATAGTACTACCAAACGGGGTTTGATGGCGTCGAACATGTTAATGGCCATGGCATTTTTATCGCTGAAGGTTTAGAAATCCAATTCATGTTGTCATCACTGCTTTTAAAAATCGAGACTGCGCACAGTGCGCTCAATTCAACTTCTTGAAGGAAATTGCTTCTTTTCAGGGATGCCGGATAAACGTTATTACGTTTGATTTTTGCATCTTTTTAATCTCAATGCATCATATCAGCAATATTGACGCCGAGATAGACAGAAGGATAGATTTTATCGTCAACTTACCATAGCCAGGGCCGTAATAGTTACCTGCAAGAAAAAATAAAGAAAAAGTAGAAATTATCACTTTATGAGCCATATACATTAGCTGTGCTTTCGAATGAGTTTGCGTTCATTCTCTCTGTACTAGGTGTTTACCCGTCAAAAATGACGGGGGACATTGGCTGTTTTACCACCCTATTTTGTGCAAATGCAATCAGGGGCGGCGCTGGGTTTTGTAATTTGTTGACTGGGTGGGTCTAATGCAATCTACACAGCCAGGACCCGCCGGCTCAGACTACCCCTCACCCCCAATCAACATTTTTCTGCGTATTTGAACGATTTGCTTGGGTACCCCTGCCCGAGGCTGGGTGGGTCCGGATCCGCGGACACCCCCCCTTTAGCGCCGACCCTGAATGCAATAGGATTTTGCGCAATTAATTTCCTTAAATCGCCGCCTTTTCCTTCAACCGAGTTAACGCCCATTCGCAGGAATTTGCTGAAACTTGATAGTCAAGGTAAGTGTACTGATTTGGCAGTGTCGAACGACATGCAGTGCTTGATTCTCTTGTTTGCTGTGCTGCTTTTCACGCCGAGCAACAGCCTGCTCCTCATTCTCACTTGATTGTCGAAAAGCTCGTGAACGCTGGACTTTTTTGTTTTGCACGGACGGTTAGAAAGAGGAATAAAAAAGCTAAACAATGGTGCAAATCTCATCTTCTTAGCTCTTATATAGCCTGAGATATAGCAAATTCAAAAAAAAAATTGAAACTTTCTCAGAATTCAAAACTTTCACGAAATTCACTGATAATACTTTTTTGTTCAAACATTGGGGTCATCGGGTTAGAACTGATAGATCTTTGCCAAATGTCAACCGATTTTCAAACTTTTTGGTTTATTTTGTTCCTCTGACATCCCTTTAGAACTTTGCCGCTGACCAAAGTGGGGTTACCGCTGAAAATATTTTGCTAGGGGCTTTAAAAGTTTTTCGGGGGAGAGAGTGATATTTTAGGCCGTAAAGTGGACTCTACCCCAATTTTTTTGTTTTGCACGGACGATTAGAAAGAGGAATAAACAATCTAAACAATGGTGCAAACCTCATCTTTTTAGCTCCTATATAGATATAGCAAATTTAAAACGTTATATCAATCATTTCTGAAGAACGCTTTTCCAAAATTAAAAATCCCAGTACGGTGACGGCGTCTGAAAATTTAATCCCCACTTGAGGGGTAATATTTAAAAAAATAGGTAATGAGGCTAGGAATATATATATATATATATATATATATATATATATATATATATATATATGATATATATATATATATATAATAACGGGGAAGCAGGGCATTGGGAGAGGGAAGGGAGATTTGGGAGGAGGAAGGAGATTTGGGAGGAGGAAAGTGGGTTGTACGGGTTTTCGGAGCAGTGTTGTGTAGGTTTGGAAACGGGGCTTGGGCGATTGGGAAAGGGATGGGGAGAGGGAAGGGGGATGAGGAAAGGAAGGGGAACAGGGGTTTGGGGCCAGGCAGGTATGGGTTGGGGCCAGGGGCCAGGATTGGGAGAGGGATGGGGAGAGGAAAAGGATGGAGAGAGGGAAGGGAAACAGGAGTTTGGGGCCAGGACTGAATGGGTTGGGGCCGAAGGGGATAGAGGGAAGGGGGAAAAGGAAAAAGTGGGAGGAGATTGGGAGAGGGAAGGAGGATGGGGAGAGGGGAAGGGGAACGGGGTTTGGGGCCATCGGAATGGGTTGGGCCAGGGCGATTGGGAGGAGATGAGGAGAGGGAAGGGGGATGGGGAAAGAGAAGGGGAAAAGGGGTTTGGGGCCGGGGCGGGAATGGGTTGGGCCTGGGCGATTAGGAGAGGATGGGGTGAGGGAAGGGGACGGGGTTTTAGCTGCAATTAAGACGCTTCGTTAAACGCTCCGTTTTGATTAAACAATATTTGGTTGTCAATGACAACAGCGTCTTGCAATACCCGCCGTGTTGCGGACGGACGGACGGACAGACATCGAGAATTATATAATAAGATGTGTATTCTCGGATTTCGTAAATGGTACTAGGAATTGAAGTTTTATGGAGCCGAACATTTTAATGCATAGGCTCACATGCTGTTTAGATCGCTGATGGTTCAAGAATTCAACAAATTCAGTGTCTTACCCGCAGCTTTTAAATGCAGGGTCTGTGAACAGTGAACGCAATAAAACTTCTTGGACGAAAATAACTATTTATCAGAAACTCGAAGCAGACGCTAAGCTTTTTTGCCTTCTATTTTAAAAATCGTTGTTCACTTCTTTCTAATCAAGACACATCACATTAGTAATTGTCGCTGATATAGACAAAAGATTAAATTTGAAGTCCAACTTAACATGATCACCGTCGTCACCACATAGGCCTACACCATAATAACCTGTAAGAGGAAATATAAAAAAGACCGGATCACTTTACAATGCTATATTCCTAAGTTTTTCGCAACGAACTCGTTTGCACTCTGTCCTTGCCCTAGTATGTGGTTTCTTAAATAGTGCTACCGAATGAAGTTTGACGATACCGGACATGGCAGAGATGTAGAGCAGATGTTCTGCTACAGCAATTTTTCTTGGTTCCGTGATGACTTTTTGCATCTTTTTTAATCTCAATGCATAACATCAGTAATTGTCACCGGGATAGACAAAAAGTTATATCTGACGTCCAACTTACCATAGCATAATCATAACCGTAATATGGACCATAACCAGGGCCATAATAGTAACCTGCAAGGAAAGAAGAAGAAAAGAGAGAGAAATTATCACTTTATGAGCCATATACCCAAGTTGTGTTTTCGAATGGCGTTCACTCTGTCCTGCAAGTATTCTCGGGTTTCGTAAATGGTCCTGTGAAATGGAGTTCATGGTTTCGGGCATTTTAATGGTCATCAGTGTTTATTGTTTAATCGAGACTCCTGGACTCCGGGGAAACTCAAAAAGCCGGGGGGAAACTGACAAAGCCGGGGGGAATTCTGCCAGGGGTCGCTGTTAGTCCATGCAGTATTCTAAAATTTCCGGGGGGAATTTGAAATTTCCGAGGGGAAGGGCGATTTCCCCCTCGGAAACGGCCTAGATTAAACACTGATGGTCATGGCATTGTGGTCTGCGAATGCTCAAGAAGCCAATATAATCAGTGTCACATCCCTGCTTATAAAACACGTGGACTGTGGACAGTTAACGCAATTCTACTTCTTAACGAAAAATTACTATTTGGCATGGGATGAAGGGCAGGCAGGCATGCTGCTTTAGGCTGCTATTATTTTAATTGCATTCATCACTCTTACTTCTTTCAAGTCTAAATGCATCACATCGCTAATTGTCTTGGAGTTTGACAAAAAGTTAGATTTGACGTCCAACTTACCATCCTTGTACCCCTTCCAATGATGACCGTCTTTCTTGTACTCTGTAAGAGGAATAATGAGAAACTATAGGATTCTTCTAATTTCCAATTACATTAGTATAGCCTATATTCCTAATCTGCTATAGAACATGCTCTGCCCTGCATATAGTCCAAAGCAGAGGTTCATAAACCACGACCGCAGTCTACTTGTGGTGTAGACGGGTGCAGCATTTTATTTACCTGAAAGCAAAGCCGATTGGCTTTAAATTTAAATCATAAGACAGACATAGACTGTACATGAGACTTTCATTGAGTGAAGAGACCTTATTAATCAAGACCAGCCTGTTTTAAAACTTAGTATTATATTGTTATTACTATTATGTATTAATTTAATTATATATAATTGTTTTTAGTTTTTATAAATGTATAACTGCCAGGGGTGGAGTTGCACCCGCTTGCACTCCATAAGCGGATTTAGAGTTTAATATTTGGGTAGGCTATCATGGGCTTGCATGCCATCCAGCAGGCGTGCCATCCAGCATGCGACAGACCTGGTGTTGATGGAAAAAAATGTTTGTTTGTTTTGGTGGAATTAGTTGGGTAGGCCTGAGCCTACCCTAGCCTTTAATAAAATCCGCCTATGTTGCACTCCCCTCCTGGCGCCCATGCCTTGTGGCCCGTCACTTATCAGACAGAGACCCCGTTGCCTCTATATTTAACCTAAGGTATTTATTTCTATATTTTCAGAAATGTTGACGCTCAAATAAATGAACATTTATAACTAAAGGAAAGTTGCAATAATGCACATCTATACAGAAATAGTATTCAAATGGCGTTTCTATTCTTGATACATCACACCAGCACTGTAATTATTGTCACAGAGATTGACAAGACGTTAGAGTTGACATCCCAAGTTACTTACTGGCTTTATATTCAATCTTCACATCGTCATATCCTGTAAGAGGAAAAACGAAACATTGGGAGAATCGTCAAATTTTCGATCACTTTATGAGCCTATATATTGCTAATTTGCTTTCGAATGAGTCCGGACTCACTCTGTCCTGCACATATCCTATGTCAGAGGTTCCGAAACCCGCAGGCAATTTACGGCCCGTCACCTCCAAGAAAGTGGCATGCGTGGACTCTAGATTTGATGTAATGTAATTTGCTATTTCAATATACTGTATATTTGATGTAATTTGATATCTCAAAAATCACATACAGACAGCGTTCAACCACTGCTTTAAAAAAACTGGAACTGTGGATAATGCTCAATGCAGCTTCTTAAACGAAAATTACTATGAGGCAGGGATGTATGTAGAACAGACTTGCTGCTCTAGCTATTGTTTTTATTTAGTTAAGTTTTGCTTCGTTGTAAATGAAAATGCGTTACGTCAGTAATGGACAAAAAGCTGGATTTGACATCCAACTCACCACGTTCACCGTATTTCCTACCGTTGATACTCTTGCCAGTCTTGTCATGACCTTTGACACGTGTTTGAGGGAAAACGAAATACAAGAATAATTTTCCTAATTTCGATCACTTTATTAGTCTCTATAATAATTCTCAGTTAATTCTTGAGTAATTTCATAAATCGACAGCTGCTACCTTTGTAATATTTGTCTTTGCCTTGCTCTGACAAAGCTATCGTCGCTAGAAACACCAGAAAAATGATGCAGAATTTCATCTTTCGCCTTTAATCTGCAACGTATAGAAACATTGTACATTATGGATTGTACTTGTACGGTAAGTGGAGAGCAGCAATCTCATATGACATATTTGGAAGTCCATATGATGCTCACTGCTCTTAATTTAAATAAAGCCCAGATCAGTTGAAAATGCTGAAATAAAAGATTGGGAAAGTGAAAACTCAAATAAGACTGAGCAAAGGCACACTAAAGGTTAGTTGATCCGAAAGATTGTGTGGCTCCAGCACAAAAGATATTTATATTTGCTTTCAAAATTCACAAATGCTAATGCTAATGCTAATGCTAATAATAATAATAATAATAATAATAATAATAATAATAATAATAATAATAATAATAACAAGGTTTAAAGAGGTCCAGTAGGTTCTGCCCTGTGTGAGAACCACTGTAGGCCTATAGTTGTTAAAACTCTATTATTGAACCTTCTAAACTGATACATCACACTTTTAAAGCCTATTTTGAACACATAATATGCAACATGCATTCATTTCGACCTGCAAACACAACTTTTAATAATTAATTAAGACTAAATCGAAAAAAACGCTTCCATAAAACTATTTGTTACACAGTGCAGTATAGGGCCTACACACAGGACACTGGCCTTTTAAGAACTTTATTTTGACTAGCATTCAAATAAGACATTCTTATTAGGGTTATGCAGATATATGCTAAGAAACTCAAACAATTTATTAGTGGGAGCTCAATGCTGCTGAATTTCAGAACACTAGGTTACTAATAGTGTGCTAAGAGCAACTGAGCTTGCTCTATTTGTTCGCACAATGCAATTGCAAGAAATTACTATCATTCACTATGACAAGAACTCACGTTCGCTGAAATGTAGTCGTTTGCTGTTCAACTTCGCCTGCTGTTCAACTTCTCCAAAGATAAGTTTCAACGGCATCTACTTGCTGTATTTATAGCGAAAGACTTTTAAGGTCATTTGTGTGTCAGGTTTTTTGAAACTAATTCTGACAAATTGCTGCTGTCATGATATCTATTCGAAACATTTATTCAATCGACAGAGCATTTTATTTTCCATAACTCGAAATGTCGCTCTCAAAGGCCTTTTGGTTGAAATCGATAGGCCTACGGTGACAATAATTGTTGTTTGATATTTTGAAAGGTTATTGCGTACTGTCAAGTCAGACTTTGAAGATGCTCGGGTCATCTCCACCGAAGCGGAACACATTGCTATCAATAATAAGTCTTACTGTTTATATATATATATATATATATATATATATATGTGTGTGTGTGTGTATATATATATATATATATATATATATGAATGCAACCACCTGTGTCTCCATCATCATTATGTTAAATAGTGCTATTATTGGCCTTATTGTCCGTCTCAATTTTATTCTACAGCGTTCGAAATGCGACACTTCTCAGCCGTTGCAAACGATAATTAATATACACAGTCTTTCAAAAATCTACTCTCCGTCATAAAACAATTCAAAAGATTACAAGGTTTTGACACAAACCAACTATTGCATAATTGGTTTCACGAAAAGATGTAGGCAATGAATTCCGGAGATTGTTGATTTGGAAACAACTAGCCACTGTCAATGACAATACGAGAGCGAAGCACATCGGAAAAAGAGATTACAGCCGAGCATCTAGTGAAATGGCTACAAAGTCGATCGCGATATGAACCGTGTCTTAAGATAACTGGTTCCTTGTATCACAGGTCTTATAGACGACAAAATTATTGCAAAATTTATTCTCTGACATTTAATTTATGGTAGGACTATTGTTGTAGTAGGTGAATAGTTTATGCAAGAATTTCAGCGGATTGACAAACATCATCCTCAATCATCAACCATCATCATCAATCGTCAAGGGGTCGTCTATAAATGACGCAACGCGATTTCATAAAATTTCCAAAGATTACAAAGTTTTTGACACAAAGCAACTATTACGTGAATCCGAATCCCTCCATTTCATAAACTATAATCATTGAATCAAATCTCTATAACGCCTATTATAATAATAATGCCTATAGCATCAGCCGTTGTTGTAGAAAATGCAATAATAATTAATTAATTGGAGAATGGTGATGATGAAGAAGGCAGTCATATTTCGGCGAAGGCTTCAATCGAAGGCTGAGGCGAATGGACCAAGCATTAACAGTTTCTGACTTAATTTAAAAGATGATGATCCGTTGGTCTCACGAAATGATGCAGGCAATGAATTCCTAAGACTGACGATGATTATATTATCATTTTGAAACAACTAGCCACTGCCACTGACAATATGAGAACGAGGCATATCAACAAAAGAGACTTCTGTCGAAGCATCGAATGAAATGGTTACAAAGTCGATCGCGAGATGAACCGTGTCTTAAGACTCTGGCTTCGTCTCTGGTATCTGCTACAGAGATCTATTCTAGCCGTTGAGTCAAATTATTGTAGACACACTGTTTGAGTTTATATAGAGCGCACTGCGTAAAACGGGAAGTTAGAAGAGTGGTAACAACGCTGGACGATGGAGCAGAAGGCTGAGGGTTCAACTCCCAGGAGTCCAAAGGTCGACTCTCAGACTTACTCGCTAGAGGGCGGTGGCAAACCTGAGGAGCAGCGTTAAGCTGCGAGGTAAAACGTGGGTCTGGGAAAAGTAATGGCAACCTACCCCAGATTAATGGCTTATACCGCCTACGTCGCCGATTGCCCAGGCCGGAGATAAGCGCTTAAACCCAACGCTCGGACTCGAGTACGGGATAAACCTAAAGCGTACTAGCCCCCAGTTTATATTGCATACGTTGCTCTTATTAACATATTATATTAGTAACATATTATATTATTAACATATTATATTATTAACTTATTAACATTTGTTCAGCAGTCAGCGTAACTATTATTCGGTTTACATCAGCGGTCAGGCTATAAAGAACAGGCTATAAAGGACAGGCTATAAAGGACAGGCTATAAAGGACAGGCTATAAAGGACAGGCTATAAAGGACAGGCTATAAAGGAATTCAAGGTATTTCTTCACATTGTTATTAACTGTTGATACTGAACTTCGTACGCATACTATAGTTGCGCAAAAGCGGGTGCGCAATGTACTGGTGCGCAAAGTACTAGTGCGCAAATTCTCAGGTGCGCAAATAACTTGTGCGCATACTGTGCATTACTTATTATTCGACCTAAAACTAGAATGAATTAAAGCGAAGTCACACAAGTAAAAATCATCATCATCATCATCATCATCATCATCATCATCATCATCATCATCATCAAGTCGCATGGACAGCGGAGGTCTGTTGCGCCAATCTTCCACAAGTGGAGTGTCCGCGCCCTAGCGCTCTATAGCGGAAGAGGATCCATCTCCGATCTGCTGGATTCAAGAACGTCGCGGTCTCCCACGGAGTCGTTTCCAGTTCGCGGGAGGAAGACGTTCGATACGACGTGCCATGGCGCAGACAAGGGCGCCATGTGCATGCCGGGCTGCTAACGTCCAGACGTACAACGTGTCTAAATAAAGCCGTGCGGCGGCGGTGAGAGATGTTGTCGGATATTGATACTAATCTCGTACACGGTGAAACGATGCCATTTGGAATAGTAGTAGTAGTAGTAGTAGTAGTAGTAGTAGTAGTAGTAGTGGTAGTGGTAGTGGTGGTAGCAGTAGTAGTGGTGGTGGTGGTGCAGTAGTGGTGGTGGTGGCAGTGGCAGCAGCAGTGGTGGTGGTGGTGGTGGTGGTGGTGGTGGTGGTGGTGGTGGTGGTGGTGGTGGTGGTGGTGGTGCAGCAGTGGCAGCAGTGGTGGCAGTGGTGGTGGTGCAGCAGCAGCAGCAGCAGCAGCAGCAGCAGCAGCAGCAGTGGTGGTGGTGGTGGTAGTAGTAGTGGCAGTAGTAGTAGTAGTAGCAGTAGTAGTAGTAGTAGTAGTAGTAGTAGTAGTAGTAGTAGTAGTAGTAGTAGTAGTAGTAGTAGTAGTAGTAGTAGTAGGAGGCCTATACTAGATCAATACAACAGTGAATTATTATTTATACAAGGTTTAGGTTTTAGTAAGCATGTATTTCCAGGCAGAATTGGTTGCGATTTTCGGGGAGTGGGTGGGAACAGGATGAACAGTTACAGAATGTGACAAATTTAGCGAATCAGTGGTTGTCTAATTTCTTTCTGAAGGAGCCTATGGTTTGTGCTTTTACAATTATTTCATCACTTAGGCCTAGATTATTCCACGTGTCGGTGATCCTATTGGAGAAGAACAATTTTCTAGGGTCTATGCGGGAAAACGATTTGTGGAGTTTAAGGCAATGTCCTCGGGTAGCAGGGTAAGGGGGAAGGAAAATAGCGACGTCACCATCATCTTTATCTTAAAATTCCAGTTAACATCAATCGGCTAATCTAAAATCAAAATGTCATTGTATCATATTTGTCAAATGGAAATAGCACTTGTAGTAGTAGGCCTATCAGTAATTGCTAATAAAGCAGCAGCAGCAGTAGTAGTAGTAGTAGTAGTAGTTGTTGTTGTTGTTGTTGCTAGTACTGCTGCAGTGACTCAATATCAATCATGACAAGTCGTTGCTGGTATGGAATATTGTGAAATCCTCGTAGGCATTTGGTGAAGTTTCTTTGTACTGATTCGAGTTTAATAATGCTTTTAGATGTATGGGAGTTGTAGACTGGAATGCAGTATTCGAGAAGGGGTCGAACGTAGGTTACGAAGGCCTGCATAAGTATTGGCGGAGATCTCCATATGAAGCTTCTGAGAATAAGGTTGGCACGCGTGTGAGCTTTTTGTGTGGTCAGTGATATGTTGGTTGAAATTTAATCGGGTATCGATAGTGATTCCAAGATCGCGCGTTTCTATAGCCCAGGGTAGTGGTGTATTAGGCCATGGGTCGTTTTACTGGTCTCAGTGGCTCACGCTCACATGCTGTCTGAATAGCAAATTTTCATATTTAATTGACAAACCGTTTACTGTTGCAAGCGTTTTATTATTATTTTTAAAATTAAAATGACATTATTTTGCTATTTATCAGAAATCAGAATAAAATTAATTGTCTTTATTAATAAAATTCAGAGAAAAAAATTAGATGTCGTTGAAGTTTCAAGCGATCTTCTTTAGCTCTTTAGTTCTTTGTTTCGTCATTTTCCTTCCTCGTCTGGGTTCTGGAAGTGTTTGGGTTTCAGTTGTGGTACTACTTTTACGTTGTTAGTTTTTCTTGGCGTCCTTTGCAGAATAATCAATCTTCTTGTCGTCCTTTCCACCATCGTTATAGGCCCCACTAAACAAGGATTAATAAAAACGAATACAATAGCGAAAACGTCGTCAATAAAAGCCATTGTCTATTAATCTTGATTCGCTCAAAGAACATTCTGGTTTGATTTCCATGATAGATTTAATTGTAAATGAAAGAATTCAGGCAGATGTTATAGAAAATGGAACAAGTGAGCTTGGCCAATTAAAATCGTGAATTCTCTAGTCATAACCATGGAGAAATACTTTGTGATCGGAATATTTACCAAAATCTAACCAACACTGAAATTGGCAAGAAAGCTTTTTCTATTTCTGGGCCAAAAATCTGGCACTCTCTGCCTCTGGCTGTCAGATCTTCCAATTCATTGAGCATTTTCAGATCCAGACTTAAAACACATCTCTTTTGCTGTTTCCCTCTGTCTCATCTCTGAAATGACCCGGTCTTTTGCGGATGGATTTTAAGTACCATCGGTTGATACCCTTAGGTATTAGAACTGGTGCCATAGAAGTGCATAATCGTTAATTATTACTCTATCCGTAATGTGAATAAATGGATGGGTAAAACAGGTAGTTCTCATACAGGACAGACCCTACAGAACCACTCTGAACCCTGCTTTTAATATTATAATTTTAGCGTCTAGTGCCGTTATTGACCCTGTAACGGTGCTGCACGGGTAGATGACTAGGCACGCTGGCCATTATTTTCATAGCGCACAGAAGCTTCTACCGATGGCACACCATATTAATATGACACGAGATCGAGGTCATGTCAGTCTGGAAAACCAGATGACCGTCTACGGTGGACTCGGTGGACAGGCCATACAAACGGTAATACAAATGGAACATGGATCAAGACGACTTGAACTCGATATTACCAATGGCATTGGAAACGCGGTAAGACTCCGATCCACGAATAATTTGCCAAATCTTTCCCCGGGCTGGCATCCAGTCTCCCCCATCTTCATCCTCCCCACATCAATGCTATCTCGCTAACATTAACTTCGCCGTTTCGTGTCATACATTTATCTCGCTGCAGGGTAGTTGGTCATCTTGAACTACTTTGATAACATGGTTTTTAAAACAGTACTGTTATCTAGCAACTATTTGTTTTGTAATTGAATTAAAGTTCAAGTCAATAGCTTGCAAGCCTACCCATATCCATCATAGTCATAAGATCCATAGTTGTCATAATATATTCCATATTTGTAGCCGAAACATAGTCTATAGCAATGCTTTGGGCACGTTTTGCCTGCAAAATCAAAGAAATATTGATTTAAACGATGTACATTGCATGCTGCGCAATTATTTTACACGTGCGTCTTCAAAGTACAGTAAGTGCACGTTTCCTTAATATCTTAAATTCAAGAAAACATCAAATGCATTGCGTATGTTTTCATTTCCAGACGGCGGAACGCAAACTTTTGAAGTCTTAAAATCAGTCTAAAAGAAACAATAGAGCGAAGACTATGAGCCTCACAAATGCGGACCTACTCTGCCCTGAGCGTGGTTTAAGGCTTCGTAATTATTGGTAATAAAAATGAAGTTTGATGGTGCCGAATATACTAATGATAATGGCGTTTTGATCACTGATGGTACAATTATCCGACATAATTTGTGTTTCAATGCTTTTAAACACTGGAAGTAAGTAAAAGCAAGTGTGAGTAAAATCTCGTAGATTTATATAGCGCTTTGAAGTAGAACACTAGTGGCTGTTTATTCTTGTGCTCTTAGTCTTTCTTGAAATATCCATAGGCACGGTGTATTGTCGGCCGGGCAGAGGTCAGTGTATCCACGAGGAGGCGGGGATGGTGGGTAGCCTATAACTACGGAGGAAATGCTGGAACTGTGGATAGTGTGCGCCTGGACCTACTCCGTGACTCGACATGAATGTGGTCAACAGATTGTGGTGAGATTCTCTAAAACGCTGGAATACAGATGCAGTTCACTCTCTGTATTCAAAATCTGAAACTCACTACATGGCAGTTATGCAGGGCGGACGTTCTGCTTTACCTGTGGTTCTAATTACGTTCATTCTTTCTAAATCTAAATACAATAACACAAGTAATTTCCGTTGAGATGGATGAATAGAACTATTGATTTGACGTCCCACTTACCATAGCCATGCCCATACCCATAGCCATACCCATAGCCATCGCCATAGCCATCGCCATAGCCAGCGTAACCTGTAAGAACAAACAAATTAAGAACTGAGAAAACCTTCTAGTTTTCTTTACATTAGGAGCCTGTATTCTTAATGAGTCCTGATTCGCTCTATCCTGCAGATAATCAATGGCTTCGTTATTAGTTTTGCCAAGTAAATTTTGATGGATCTGGACATGGCAATTTGTGTTTGATCGCTGAAGGTTCTAGAATCCGACACAATCGGCGTCGCACCATTGGTTTTAAAAACTGGACTGTGGATAATGAGCTCCATTTAACTTCTTAAACGAGAATTACTATAATTATGGCAGGAATGCGGGACATTAACTTCTTCTTAATCAAGATGCAACACATTAGTATTATTGTCGGCAAAAAGTTATAATTTATTCCAGCTTACCACCACCGTATGAGTCATAGCCATATCCATCTTTACCTGTGTGAGCAAAAATTTAAAAATGTAAAACTTGGAGAATCATTTAATTTTCGATCACAATTAGGAAGCCATATGCCTATCCCTACGTATTTTGTATTATTTCTGACTCACTCTACCCTGCATGTAGTGTAGGATTTCGGTAATGGTACTACCGAATGAAGCCAAATGGTGTCGAACGTGGTAATGGTCACGGATTTTTGATCGCTGAAAGTTCAAGAATCCAACAGGCAGTGTATCACCATTGCCTTTAAAAGTGGGACTGTGGAAAACGAGCTCATTTCAACTATTTAAGCAAATTACTCTCTGCCATGGATGCAGATCAAAGGTTCACCGATTTCTTTAATATCCTTGATTTTTGCTTCTCTCTAACCTAGATACATCACATCAAGAAGACATTGTCACTGAGATATACAAAAAATTTAGATCTGACGTCAAACGTACCTTTGCCATCGTAATAAGCATTGCCATATTTGCCATAACCATCTGTTTTGCCATAACCATCTGTTTTGCCATAACCATCTGTTTTGCCATAACCATCTGTTTTGCCATAGCCATCTATAAAGGGGAAAATTAAAAAGAAGAGAATCGACTACATTATAAGCCTGGATTTCCAAAGTTGTTTTTGAATGCGTTCGAACACACTTTGTTTTTTACGTAGTGTGTAAGGTTCTGTAAAACCGGAAAGTTAACAGAGTGGTGACAACGGTGGACAATGGAGCAGAAGGTCGCGGGTTCGAACCCGCAGGAACCCTAAAGTCGACTCAGCCTTACTCGCTAGAGGGCGGTGGTAAACTGAGGAGCAGCGATAAGCTGCGACGGTAAAACGTGGGTCTGGGGAAAGTAATGGCAACCCACTCAAGATTAATGGCTTCTACCACCTACGTCGCCGATTGACCAGGCTGGAGATAAGCGCCGGAGCCCAACGCTCGGACACGAGTACGGGACCTACCTTTACCTTCAATACCAGACGAAGTGTGATTGTGCCGGACTTGCTAATTGCAATGGTGTTTTTGATCGCCTAAGGGTCAAGTATCCAAGAGAGTGTTTCATAACTGCCTTTAAAAAATGAGAACGTCGACAATGAGCTCATTTCAACTATTTAAACAAAATTACTAGAGCAGAAGCTCTATATGGCCATTTGCTCGAAAATCACGAAAACCACTGGTCTAAGATTTCATTAATGATACCACCCAATGAAGTCTGATGGTGCCGAGCCTGGTAATGTTAATAATAATAAATAATAATAATTATGCACTTCTATTGCACCAGTTCTTATAACCAAGGGTAATTCAATCGCCGGTACTTCTAAATCCATCCGCAAAAAATCCAGGTCATTCCAGAGATCAGTCAGAGGGAGAGAGTAATGTTCATGGCATTTTGACTGCTGAAAATTCAAGAATCAAGCACGGTCAGTGTCTCATCGCTGCTTTTACTGTGTAAGTATTGAGTCTGTGAACAATGAGATCAACTCTTCTGCTAAAAAGTCACTATTAGGAGGGATGCAGGACAGTCCTATTCTACAAACTTTGTTCCTATTCTACAAATTTTGTTCCTATTCTACAAATTTTGTTGATTATTTTTACTTTTTCTAATCTTGATACTTCGCCTCAGCAATTGCTGCTAAGATATGCAGAACGTTATATTTGACGTCTAAATCACTGTTCTACCATCATAATAATTTTTCTCAATAAAGAGATACATCGCATCAGTCATTGTCACCAAAATAGCCAACAAGTTAGATACGATGTCCAACTCACCGTAGATGCCGCCATAACCCTTGTCATAATCAGTGCCATATGAACCATAATCAGTGCCATATCCAGTGTCATGACCACTGCCATAACCTTTGCCATATGAACCATAACCAATGCCATGCCAATAGCAGAATGCCCTTATGCAATAATTATAGCACTTTACGGCATATTTGCCTGAAAAATCAAACAAATATTGATTTAAACATCAAAAAATGAAGTTTGATGGTGCCGGATATATGCCGGCATGTACAGGGTGTAAAAGTAAAAAGGGCACCCCTTTATGATATTTAATATCTCGGCTGCGTGTATAGTTATTTCAATGAAATTTATAGGCCATACACCTGGGAATGTTTTTGATGCAATTGCCAAATTTCATGCTGATATCTTTAGTGTTTGCTGAAATATGGCAAAAAAACTAAAGAGATCCACATTTTGAAATTGACATTGAAATATAACGTCGCGACGAAAACAACGTTATTTTTACAGTAAAAAACGATACATTTTATTATGACGTTATATTCCGTTGTCAATTTCAAAATGTGGGTCTCTTTAGTTTTTTGGCCATATTTCAGCAAACACTAAAGATATCAGCATGAAATTTGGCAATTGCATCAAAAACATTCCCAGGTATATGGCCTATAAATTTCATTGAAATCGCTATACACGTAGCCGAGACATTAAATATCATAAAGGGGTGCCCTTTTCACTTTTACACCCTGTATATTAGACGATGTACATCATTGCATGGTACGCAATTATTTTACGCGTGCGTCTTCAAAGTACAGTAAGTGCACGTTTCCTTAATATCTTAAATTCAAGAAAACATTAAATGCGTTGCGGATGTTTTCGTTTCCAGACGGCGGAACGCAAACTTTTGAAGTCTTAAAATCAGTCTAAAAGAAACAATAGAGCGAAAACTATGTGCCTCACAAATGCAGTGGCGGCTCCACCGAGGGGGCCAGGGGGGCCCGTGCCCCCCTATTGAGAGCCTGGCCCCCCAGTGGCCCCCCAGTTGGGACCCTATACTTAATGCTACATACATTAAACAACAAATGGTTGGCCCCCATGATTAGAAGTTGCCCCCCAACGCCCCCCTCACTTGCCAAATCCTAGAGCCGCCACTGCACAAATGCGGACCTACTCTGCCCTGAGCATGGTTTAAGGCTTCGTAATTGGTAATTTGGTATTACAGAAAGAAGCTTGATGCTGCCGGATATGCTATTGATAATGGCGTTTTGGTCACTGATGGTACAAGAATCCGACATACACTGTAATTTATGTTCCATTCCTTTTAAGCACTGGAACTGTAAATAGTGCGCCTGGACGAACCATTAGGGTCAACAGCTTTTGAATATATATATATATATATATATATATATATATATATATATATACTGTGGCAAATCATTTGAGATTCTTTAGAACGCCTGAATACAGACGCAGATCACTCTCAGTATTCAAAGTCTGAAACTGAATCACTATAATTATGTGTCAGTGATGTAGAGCTTACGTTCTGTTTTACCTATTATTATTCCGATTTCGTTCATATTTATTTATTTCTTATCTAGATATATTCCATCATTAAAAGCCGTTAAGATGAATAAAAAGTTTGATTTGAGTCAAACTAACCGCCGTGTTTTCCGTAATCATAGCCATCGCCATAGCCAGAGCCACCGCCATAGCCACCGCCATAGCCATCGTAACCTGTAAGAACACAAATGAAAAACTTTGAGGATCTTCTAATTTTTGGTTACATTATCTGCCTATATTCTTCAATTGCTTTTTAAAATAAGTTCTGATTAGCTCTGCCCTGCAGAAAATCAATGGTCCAGTTAATAGTATTGCCAAGTGAATTTTGATGGTGCCGAACCTGGCAATGGTCATAGCGGCTTGGTCGCTGAAGGTTCTGGAATCCGAAACAATCTTTGCCCCACCATTGTTTTTAAAACTTGATTGCGGATAATGAGTTCAATTCAACTTCTTAAACGAGAGGTCAGACGTGTTGCTTTGCCTGTTATTTTAATTTCGTTCACTTTCTACTTCCTCGCAATCTAGATACATTCTATCAGTCATTGTAACCGAGATGGTCGGAAAAGTTAAATCTGGCGTCCAACTAATTTTTCACCTCTATCATAAATCTTGTCATAGGTGCCATGTTTATCATCACCTTTCATCAGTGTTTATTCTAGGCCTTCTCTGGAAGGGAGAATCCCCCCAAGTTTTAAAATTACCACCCACATTTTTTTAATGTTGGCTGGGGGATGGAAATCCCCCCAAAGTGTGGCGACTCAGACCTTGTCTCCCAAACATTTCAAAATCCCCCCAATGTCGAGGTGGCTAGAATAAACACTGCCTTTCATCTCACATCCTCATCATCATTATCATCATCAGTGTACAGTATGCGCCCTCAACTGCTGATGAGCAAAAAAGGGCGCCTCTGGGCATATGCCCCCTGCCACCCTCGCTAAGCCTCTACATGTAAGAGGTACAATGGAAAATTAGAAGACCCTTTTAATTATCGGATTTGTCGTTCAAGTTTTCGCTATTATTGCCAAAATAAACAAATAAAATAAATCGATTGTTCGTACCTTTGTCCTTAACATCCCCCTGCTCTGTCAAAGAGGCTGCCGCTAGAAACACCAAAATAGTGATGCAGAGTTTCATCTTTCACCTTAAATCTGCCAACATACAGCAACATTGTACACTGTGAATTGTACTTGCAATTTAGTACAACAATTTACACAACGCATTTGTAAGTTTGTATAATGCTGAATATGGTTAAATGAAGACCAAATCAAGTGAAAGTCAGCGATTAGGAAAGTGAAAACCCCAAATAAAGTGAAGCCGATATCGCAATCAGCAAAGCAGAAGATTAAATGCTCTCTGGTCCGAAGGATTTTGTGGCCCGAACGAAAATGCACCAATGCTGATGGCGTCGGAGAGCGTTGCAACTCTAATATTGCACTTTTGAGCTGAAACGTTGCACTTTTATGACCCATTCTTAGCCAATTCTACCCTTTTAGTTTAGATTCAATTTATACGCAGCGCTTAAATATTAAAAACCAAGCGCTTCTATAAAACTATCTGTAACACGGCCGTCCTTAGGGCCTATGCACATTCAGTATAGGAATGCTGAAAATTGAAACCTTGTCTATTTTTTAGTCATAATGAAATACGATAGTCTTATAAGACCTAAGCAGGCATAGGCCTATGCATGATAACTAAGACTCTCAAACAATTTATTATTAGGAGGTAAATGCTGCGAAATTACAAAACAGTTTAAGAAATAACTGCGGGGTATGACACAAACTTACGTTCGCTGAAATGTAGTCGTTTGCTGTTCGACTTCGCTTGCTGTTCAACTTCTCCAAAGATAAGTTTCAACGGCATCTACTTGCTGTATTTATAACGAAAGACTTAAGGTCATTTGTGTGTGTCAGGTTTTATGCAGCTAATTCTGACAAATTGCTACTGTCATGATATCTATTCGAAACATTTATTCAATCGACTGAACATTTTAGTTTCCATAACTCGAAATGTCGTTCTCAAAGGTCTTCTGGTTGAAATCGATACGACGGTGACAATAATTGTTGTTTGATCTTTTGATAGGTTATTGCGTACTGTAGAGTTAATTTGCCGACCCCGGTTCGAGTCTGAATCATTGAAGATACTCGTGTCATGCTCGCTAGAGCCGAATACATTGCTATCAGAGAGAAGCGTATTGTTATTAAATTACTATTAAACGCAACCGCATTGCTTGTAGTGTTGATTAATATGGTGGTATTTGAGAGTCACCCCAGTGGAGGGAAAGACTGTCTTTTTCTTCATTTCTAAATAAAAGGCGGAGAAATCGGTAATCAATGGCATAGCAATATATATTTGCATAACAATGCATATTTTGTGTTTGTTTCATCCTCGCTATCGATTTATTGATTTTTAGATATACAGGTAAATAGCATCACTGTTTCTTGTTATTTTTACTACTAGGCTTATCACATCACTTGCTCCACTGTACAGGACGTATGGATGCCCATGTTTCCAGATCATTTACCACTCTCAACCAGAGCGTCGGTCATTCATACTAACTGGAGAACCCTCTCTCTGGAATAAATGGTTGTGTATCCATCTACTCATGCCTCGCTTCTCCCCCTCCACACTCAGTTCATTGCGAAGACGAACGTTAGTAATATAAAGGCGCTATATAGGCAGGGCCTGGGCCGCCGAGAGAAATTCCGGGACCCTGGGCAGAACAATCGCGGGGCGTCTAAAGAAGCTTAAAGCCTGTCCTGTGCCTTGCTGACGGGCGCCCCAAACTCTCCTGTGCCTTCAACCCTAACTGCGAACCCGCCCGGGCCCCATACAGATCGCCGGACCCCCGGGCATTTGCCCCTGCCCCTCTCTCAGCGGGCCTGTATATAGGTACTTTATTTCAGTATTTTACATGTACATGTACATTAAGAGCGTTGTCGTTTTGTTACTATGTTTTGCTCTCTTGAATATTGGACTTTGCTTGTTTTGTATTGTAGGCTTCTGCATAGATGCGAAATAGGGGCATGTATATCTATTTATGTGTGTGCTTGTGTGTGCGTGTCTCAGTATGCACTCACTGCAGGTACAAGCGGAAAATGTCAGGATAGAGATCGAATCGAATGATAGCAGGTGAAACTGAAACTGAAACTGAACGAAATAATATAAAAGATATAATTTTTTAAAATAATGAAAAACGAAACATCAAACTAAAAGCAATGACGGCAATATCACGAAATGTCACCAAAATCGATTACGAAATGTCAAAAAATGGAAAACGCAAAAGAGTAAGAATCTACTGTAAGTATGTGGCTCTTCTAATGTTACAGTTGATGACATCTGAAAGTCACGTGTCAAACGACAAGCAATGAAATAAACTAAACAATTACATGTTGAAATACACGAGTAAAAGAAAAAAACCTATATGCGAAGTCTGGAATTATCCTCTTTTTCTGCAATAATTTTCAAATTTATCTTTATAATTACTTGATTTAGGCCTACTGTTGCGATTTGAGAAAGAGAATTAGGCCTAATAGAATAGAAGAAAATATAAGACAGGTAAAAGATAAAAGAAAAGATAAGTAGAATAGAAAAAAATCGCAAATTGTTTAGCTGTTTATTTCAGCGCATAACTAAAAAACTTCTATTTCGCAGCTTTACCAATGCACGTGGCATAATTAGACTTGTATCCTGAGGTAACTTATGCAGCGCCTATTTATGCAGCGCCATTTCTACTGCGATTCCATTAATACATTTATCAATGAATCGTCACACATCTTGTTGAAGGGCAATGATTTGAGTGGTTAAACATGGAATTGACAGTAGATGCTAAGAGTGGTCTGACTCTGTCTGTAATGCTTTATACACCAAGAGGCCAATATTGGTGACTGGCCAGATTGGTATTTTGTATCATGATAGACACCGGCTGAACAGAATGATACACATACGATGATACTGGTATCCATGTCCCGGCGAAACCTACTACAAGGCGCCATATGTACTGTATGTGGCAGTCCAGTTATTTCACTGAATTAGTTCACATAAACCTTTCGTGTTTTTGGCGTAATCGAACATTAATTTTGGGATAACATTTCCAGTAGTTTCTAAAATTTATCGTTGAAATTAGTTTAATTTCATCAAACGACGTCTTTCACAAACTACTGTAACTTCTGTGCTTAGAATTTCGACTGAAAATGCTCTAAACGACAATGGAGACCCCGTGAACAGTTTGCTGTGACATGGTAAACACATGAACAGATGCATCTCTACACAGCCTAGACAGATTAGACTTTCAGATATCAGTTGGCTGCAATGGTTTCTTCTATCCACGTCAAATGACTCGATACTCGCGTGTAGATTCCGGGATATC
>CM030832.1:47298411-47320911 GCA_018105865.1 Metaphire vulgaris | reverse complement strand
TTTTCAACTGCTTTGTTAGAGTTAACCTTTTAGCCAAAATGCGATTTCATTGGAGTTCGATTTGATTTTGAACTTACGGTTCCTTTCCGGGTGAAATATGATTTTGTCGACGTTGACATCGGTCTGTGAGTCATCCTCTTCAAACATGCTGTGTTCTCCTACGCGAGCCTTCCATGCGGACGGGTCGCTGGTTAAAAATCTGCCCAGAAAGGTCTATAAGACATACACGTAAGGAGCAATTTGCCAATCGAAATCAATTCCATGGTGCAAATTCTTTGCGATGATAGTAAGGTTGAAGCCTTTTCTATGACGGTCTTCCTTTTATCCTCTTTAGCAATTGAAAGAATAAATGAAAGTATCTTTTATCTAAACAAACAGCTGAAACGATTAGCAATTAAATCAAAATATGGATGAACAGATAACTCGGTCATAGCATTACAGGTTTAATAGACAAAAAATATTAAAAATTCATTCGTTGTGTAGCAGAAGCCAATGAAAGGAGTATTGAATAGTAGGTATATATATATATATATATATCATCATCAGTGTTTCTGTCTCTCGACAGGTCCAGGTATCCAGTTATTCCACTCCGATCGATTGCTTGCTTCTTCTTTGAGTTCCTGATATCCTTTATTCATCATCCACTCCAACATCATCTTTCTCAACCTCTCTCTCTTTTCCTCTATTTTTCCTTCGATTATTGTTCTTAGTAAAGAGTCATGCCGGAGGACATGTCCCATCCAATTTCTCTGCCTTTTCCGGATTGTATCTATCAGGCTTCTTTCTTCTTCTATCTCCTTCATGACTTCCTCGTTTGTCTTATGCTCTGTGTATTTTACTTTTAGCATTTTCCTCCAAATCCACATTTCAAAAGCCTCTAATCGTTTTATATCTTCCTTTCTCATTGTCCACGTCTCCGCCCCATACAACGCCACACTCCATATCAATGTTTTTACCAGTCTCTTTTTTAGGTTTAGTTTTAGTTTACTTTGCATCAGCTCCTTTCTCTTGTAAAAAGCTTCTTTTGCTATTGCTATACGTCTTCTTATCTCTTTATTGCATCTGGCATCGGTTGTTATCAGACTTCCTAGATAGCTAAATTCCTTCACTTGCTCTATGATCTGTCCGTAAACCTTTATTTCCACTCTCGTTCCTTCTTTTTTATATAAACCTGGGGGGATAATCGTGCGATGCGTCCAAGTATCGATGAAGAGGTCCTAGAGACCGAGGACAAATCGATCACCAACTAGCCCTTACGGGGGCGAAAGGAGAGGCAGCTCTGACGAGTAGAAGACCTCTCGGTTGGTATAGCCTCTCGTACGAAAGCTCGCCGCAGTACCTCCTCGTGGTACCCCCCGGAAAACTGCCCAAGAGCAGGCTAAACTCTGCGGCGAGCGCTTAGACAAAGAGATGGTGTCTCCAGAAAAACACCGCAGGGAAGGAACTGGGAACCCACCCTGACTAACATCCCTAGTGCAAATGTATATATATATATATATATATATATATATGCAAAAAGTTCGGTATGTTGAAAACATTCTCTCACAAAAATCACGTTTTCGTTTGTCCTCCATCTTCATTGCATTAAATTCTACTAGAATAATCAATATAGCTCGTCAAAAGTTTGCTCGACAGCGTTCTAAATGCGACACCTCTTACTTCCATTGAAATGTATTTACGATGCACAGTACAGTGCATATATAGTATGCAGGAGCGAAAGGGTTAAAGAAATCATACCAAAGCAGAACTAAGTCAAAGAAAACTCAAAAGAACACTCCTATTGAATAGAAGATTGAGCAACAAACGATACTTAAAAACACAACAATAACCAACTGATTGACTGATTGACTGATTGACTGCCTAATTGACTGACTGACTGACTGACATGAGATAGCGAAGTGATAAAGTAAGTAACTAATCGGTGAAGTGATGAAGTAATCTAGTGATGTAGTGATTTCGCTAAATAGACCGATTAAAGAATAAAATAATAAAATTTTAGAAATTAAATTCTCAAACATTCGCATAGGAAATGAACATTTCAGGAACGTACATCAGATATCATCCACACATAAAAACCCGATTTTCCGGCCGCATACCCTGGATTTGACCTGGATTTTTAATTATTTGGATTTGGTGTGCCATCGGTTGATGATGAAGTGGCGCATATGAAGTGGTGATGAAGTGGTGATTATGAAGTGGCGCTATAGAAGTTTAAGATTACAGATTAGACTAGGATTAGAAAACCACTGACTCGAAGCAGTGAGCAGCCGACAGGATCCACTGCCTCGCAATCAGCGACCCTCCGCACAGGTGCTCGTGTCCGGACCCACTGCGGTTCAGCTGCATCGTCACCAGCCACGGCCACTCGCCGGACATGGACAACTGTCCCCCGACGATCCGTTTCGCCATCCTTCCGGCGTCCTCCGGCGCTCCGTAGAGAGTCCGGTGGGACTCCCGGTAGCGACTCAGTCCGCAGTGGACCGGAACCGGAATGTCCGGTTCGTTCGACGTCCGCGAACCTGAGAAGAGCGAGAACAAGAACGGGGAGTAAAGAGATTTTAAGATGGCAGTTCATCGTCGATTCCAAAACGCAGATGGACTTATTGAGTAAAAATTCAAGAGGCGCTATACAAATGTTACATTACATTATGTTGTAATTGGGTATTAAATCGGAAGACGGAGCTTAGGCAGGACTGAGTTCAGTTAGTGCAGTTCTACTACTACTACTACTACTACTACTACTACTACTACTACTACTACTACTACTACTACTACTACTACTACTACTACTACTACTAATAATAATAATAATAATAATAATAATAATAATAATAATTATGAATTAGAAATCTCGTCATGAAAATTATATCGAACTTAATATTCTTCAGTTTTGATGATTCAGCAAAAACATAAAGACAATTGACATACCGTCTTTGTCGGATATTAAAAGTTTGTTGATATTTTCATTTTGATTTCTGCATTTTTCGATCTGTCATCTACCATCGATTACAGTTGTGTGACAATATACAAGCAACAATGGCGCTGCGAGTATGCCGGAATAGGGGAGACATCGACATTTTCCGGTAAAAGGTCTCCGAAGAGAAATTAAAATTGTCAAAAAATTCTTCGCACATTGATACGAGAATTCTCTTCGGTCGTGCTACCTAACCCCCCCCCCCCCCGATTTCTCAACGACTTTGCGCAAATCCCCTTGATCGCTTCCTACTGTACAGTATGGCAATGCGAAAGCTTTGCGCGTCTGAAGGAAATAAATGCTACGTTCAAATACTATTATTCTGGATTTTCTTTTCTCAAATGCTGAAACTATCAAGAGGCAAGCGGGCATCATTGAGCCATGAAATCTAAATCAGATTTCCTGTCCTTCCTTCCTCTATCCTGAATTGTATTTGCTGAACACGTCACTGCCTGAAAATTCGATTATCACTCAAGCAACGTTAAGCATATTGATGAACAGTTGTAGAAGGTTGTACCGCGTGACAGCCGAGTGCGTATTTTTTGGCGATTTCCTGATTGATTTTACGCAAGAACCACAAGTGCAGAAGGGTTTGCCTAATTAATTTCAGCTTTTGTCAGGCTATTCTAGTGTATGCTATCCGGTCGTGGGCAGTGCAAATTCTTTACTGCCTTTACTACAGTAGATCTAGTTTAGACACAGGATCCATTCTTTTGTCCCGGTTTATCGATGTTAATAGTGACGTGATTTTCAAGCGGTTTAAGATGTATATTGTACTTTAGAGATATTCAAATGGCGGCCCACGGACCCGCCAAGGGTCTGTAAAAAATGGCCCGCGAAGATAACGAAACAATAAATAACTTTTTTTCTAATGCCTACTAAAAATATCATGTCTTGTTTTCAATGTACCTGTTTTCTATTACTTGCGAACTATATACATTTTCAAAAACCCTCGGTCCTTGGACACCGGTCATAAAAATGTGGCCTATTTTAACATTTAATTGAATAATCCTGTTGTACTGTATATGGTGTGCTTACTGTGTATGTGGTATATGGCAGGATGTTATCCGGCCTGAATTTCGGAATTTGACTTTTTTCTTATAGGCCTACTGTAAGGATTTGGTTTGGTGAACCGATTTTTAATAAGCTTACTTCTGTTTAAAGTAGTGCTACAGAATTCGATGGTTGAATTGGATACTAAAGCAGTCTAACTGAAAACAGATTTCGGGAGAGTATCTCTAAATCCGTCTTTCTTTTGTCGGATATTAAATATATAAATATTAAATATACAGGCGATGAATTTTCCACACAATTAAAAATATTGTTGACTTATTCTGTATGTATTAATGGACAAAAACGCCAAAATGGTCTCCTTATTCTACTTCTATCCATCTACCTATATCTCTCTATGCATGTGTGTGTACATACTGTATGTCTTGTTCCATGTATTCGCTTATTGAAAGTGTATCACTTTTCATTCTGAGATTGCTCTGTTGCTGTCATTCAAGTTCCCTCATGAATTGGAAATTCAGCATAAACTCCGCTCCGAATCTGAAAAGCTTGGTAGAGGGGAGTTGGCAAGGTGGCATCTTGGGGGGGGGGGGTCCCAAAAGTCCGATCCCAAGTTCGCAGTTTTGTCGCGAAGCTGTATTTGGCCCCCCCCCCTCAGCCCTCAGAATAAGACCAAGATCGTGGAAAACAGCTGACCTAATCCCGGTACGGAAATTCGTATTTGCATGTTACTCAAGACACCTTTGGAAATTGATTTTATACGAATGGGAACGGCGCATGATAAAGCAGCTTACTTATTTACCTCATAAAACCTCTTTGGCTGAAGTAGATGTTAAATATCATAAACTCTGTTATACTATTAGGCTAACTTCAATATAACAGCAGGGTCTATAGACCTGGAGAGAGAGAGAGAGAGAGAGAGAGAAGGAGTTAGGGAGAGAGAAAAAGAGGTCTTTATGAAAGCCTAAAATCCCACGAATTTAAAACACTAATTGTCGCATATATCGTAGATAGTAAACATGTGGTACATATTAAGGCTTATCTGCAATTTGAAAATATTTGCAAGAATTTCGATGAACGAAAGAAAGGATTGGATCATTAATTAGATAGACAATCAATTAATTCATTCATTCACTCATTTATTAAGTCAGTCAGTCAGTCAGTCATTCATTCGTTCGTTCATTCATGGTTTAACACTTCTGTCACCGTACACAAGATTCCAAATTAAAGACAACATATCTCTAGATAGGATTAATTTTTGGAAGTCCTAGATACGAGATTATCAAGATTTCAACATGTATGTGACAATTTATAAGTGCTAACCGGGATCCGTTGGAGATCGGTAGAAATTTCTAATTAGATCGCGTATCGACTGCAAAGATATCAAGAAACCTAGATCATTAACAATATCTATTAATTCTCGCTATAATCAACATTGGCGCAGTGTTTATTCTAGGCCTTCTCTGGGGAGGAATTCCCCCACCCCAAAGTTTTAAAATTCCCCCGAAAATTTTGCTTATGTTGGCTGGGGGAATGGAAATTTTCCTCCCAAAAGTGTGGAGACTCAGACCTTGTCCCCCCCCCAAACATTTCAAAATCCCCAAATGTCAAAGTGGCTAGAATAAACACTGACATTGGCGTAACCACGGGGTGGGGGCACGGGTACCCTATTTTTGTGAGACCGGTCGAAGGACCTGGGAAAAGCCGCTGACAATTTATTTTTGGGGAGAGGGGGTGGTAGGTAGCGCGATCGCAGAGAAAATGTGAAGAACTTCTTAGCGAGCCTCTTTGCTCGGCGGAGAATTTACCACAAATTGTCGACGTGCCCCCCCTATTTCGTAATCCTTGCTACGCCACTGGTAAACAATAAATAACGCTAGCGAATAATTTTTTAATCTATCTTAAGGTCTATATATTAAAGTCTACATATTAAAGTCCTATATTAAAATCTATAGGTCTGGACCAGTGTTTATTTTAGGCCTGTTTGAGCGAATCCCCCCACAGTTTTAAAATCCCCCCAAATGTATATGTTGGCTTGGGGATGGAAATCCCCCAAGCGTGGAGAGACAAATCGTGTCCCCAAACATTTCAAACTCCCCCCCCCCGTCCCCAATGTCAAGGTGGCTAGAATAAATACTGGGCCTGGCTATAGCAAACCGCCACAAAGAAAACACGCTGCAAACGACAATGGATGTCAGATTGTCAATTACCGCTCCTACAGCGTATTTCTCGGCATGCAGTGAAACAGCACAATGGCTTTAATTTCAAAATGTAATTAGATAAGAAGCAGCAGCAGGTGCGAGTGGCGAGTGGACTGATCCTCTGTTCTGTCGGCTGACACCAGTTGATTCGCTCCATTCGTCTGCTAATTCGGAAGCCTTCAAGATCTCCTGGATTAGATTTCCGAGTCGCTTAATTCCGATAAAACCGAGGAAAACATAATGCAAATGCTTTGGCGAACGGAGAATACGAGATTGAAATTCTGTGGCGTCTGTTTTTATTTTATCTACTACTACTACTACTACTACTACTACTACTACTACTACTACTACTACTACTACTACTACTGCTACTGCTACTGCTGCTACTGCTACTGCTACTACTGCTACTACTACTACTACTACTACTGCTGCTACTGCTGCTGCTACTGCTACTGCTGCTACTACTACTACTGCTACTACTACTACTTACTACCACTACTACTACTACTACCATCACCACTGCTACTTGTTGTAGTCACTACTGCTACGGAAACTACTATTGTAACTTATACTGCAGTAGTAACAAAGACAACTACCACTATTAATAATAAAAACATAAAAACTGGGTTTCGAATGGTTCTTCAGTAGGATCTGTCCTGAGCGAAATTCGATCGATAGCTGTAGCTGCTTTGTATGGAAGCCCATTGTAAATGTGGATGGACTGAAAAGTAATTGATTTCATAGCCTAATGGAACTGTACAGAGTACTTGTGAAATATTGACATACAGGTACATTCGACATCTACACTGTAGTAGTAACTGCAGTCTTTGTCGCGAGAAATCGCACATTTCCTCGTACGCATAATACAGTGTATATACTTTATTATGTCGTTATATTGCGTTGTCAATTTTAAAATTTAGGTCTCTTTAGTTGTTTGGCCATATTTCAGCAAATACTAAAGATATCAGCATGAAATTTGGCAATTACACCAGAAACATTCCCATGTATATAGCCTATAAATTTTATTAAAATCGCTACACCCTGCCGAGATAATAAATGTCAAACAGGGGTCCTCTTTTTACTTTACACCCTGTAGATCGAGTCACAAGAGATTCAACTGCACAATGGTCTTGAAGAGCTATCTGACGCACTCTTGAATAGAACATAACAAACCATCCGCAGCGAAAATATAAGAACTCATATATATATATATATATATATATATATATATATATATATATATATATATATATATATATATGGGACACCTCATTTCATCGACCGAGGCGAAGAAAAGCGAAGTCTTTAAATATCGCGATACTTCATCCGTCAGAAACGAATGTCCGGAATGCCAGTTCCGACTGACAGGAGAGGAGTTCGCAAAACGCAGCCGGACAAAAGGGCGACAGCCGTGTTGGAGAGATTAAATTGAAAGGCTTGACCGGCGTTCATTAGTCAATTTCATGTCGAGTGACGCTGGTACAACCAGAAAAACTCAACCCTCCGCCCTAACCCCCCTCTAACCCCCCAACCAAAAATGTCATCGTTGGGGCTCTAAACTAGTATGATCCGTGAAACGCCTTGCGTGTGTGATTTTTGTCAATAGATCTGAAGTATAGAGGGTCTTTTGTCTTCAAAGTAATTGATTGCCCAACACAAGTCAATGACTCGACAATATCACAATACCAATCAAATCCCAACAGTCAATTGCATAATTATTAAACTATAGCATGAATTAAAGTGGCCTATAGGAGACATTGTCGGAAGCAGTCTCTGCGGAACCCTTTCCTAGGAATCTAAAAAAACACATCTATTTTAATGAAGGATTTAATTGATATCTGTTAAAGCGCTCTTGTCATAGGCCTTAGCCTTGTTTACTGCGCTGGAGAAATTGTCTGGAAATAATAATAATAATAATAATAATAATAATAATAATAAATTAATAATAATAGGCCTAATAATAATAATAATAATAATAATTACTGCCTGTGTGAAAGCCAGTAGGGGCGATAACGGGGCTTGAACCCGCTCCGTGAGCCTACCGCCCCAGGGCGTAACCCACTCTGCCATCTTCCGTCCCCTTAACAATTTCAAATTGCAAATCTAATCCTATTGGTACTCATCTGTAACAGACCTCTCGCAAATAGATTCTATTCCGGTACTGGCAACTGTGGTTTATCATCGATAGGCCTATAGAAAGCAATGGAATCTATCCACAATGTTCCGTAGCGAAAAAATGCAATTTTACTCTCTCTCTCTCTCTCTCTCTCTCTCTCTCTCTCTCTCTCTCTCTCTCTCTCTCTCTCTCCGTATGAGTTACAGTAGACACCCAATTGTTGTTTCGTAATTCAACAGAAATATATTTAAGATGAAAGCTACTCCAGATTCGTTTCTGATCAATGCTTGATGATTTGTGGGAGGCCCTGAAGCCAGATAGCTTTCCCCTGGTCAAAACTGACTCAGGTGTAATGGAGCATATTAGTTTTCAGCCGTGCCACTCACCTACCCCCCACCCCCCAAAAAAAATCCGGAGTCATTTGTTCATTTAGAAAATCAGTTTTTAGAAAAGTCAAGCGAGCAATTATTTCTCGCCTCCTATATGAACCGTTTGCCAGGGATTTATATATTTATATATTCATTATTTCTTTCCTTCTTTCATTCAAAGTAAGTGTAAATTGAAACAATGATTCGCTCGATTAGGACAAAATCGTGATAATTATAATTCAATCTGAGCAGATATAGGCCTATGTGAGATCAAGTAATACTTATAAAAATTATTTTAGTTTCTATTTAACGACAGTTTACCTTTTTCGGTCGATCCTGTTTCAGAGAAGCGCCGAATACTTGAAGCCACATCAAAACGAAGCATTTTATCAATCTGGAATTCATCTTTTCCCTCCGAAGAAGACGTCCTGAGATTATTGCTCTGCAGACGCAAAGAGTAAAGCAGTGCTACTACTACTACAACTACGGTGCCCGCCGTTGTTTATCATCTGCCGGATGTCGCGGAACATATTTCCCCGTTAAAAATTCACTCCGGCAACTCCGACGAAAAAGGCTACTGTTATCGCCTCAGAAATATGATCGTCTTCAGTGTGGATCTGATTAGTCTGAGTAGCTACAGGTTGTCTCCCAGACTCCCAAGCCCTCCAATCAAACAGTATATTGTGGGTAAATTTTCTATATATGTTTTAAAGCATGAAATTGACGTTTATTGGTGAAAATACCGTAGATTCTCCTTGGCTTAGACGCCCTCCCTCGAGTAGAAATTTCTTAAATGATGCACAAATGATCAAGTTGCCTCATTTTGTAATGTGTGTGTGTGTGTGTGTGTGTAGGCCTACTGTATCTACTTAGGCCTATAATAAAATGTTGAACCAGTGGCAAACCGTTAATCAGTTAGGGCCTACAGGCAGTAAATATCCAAACACTGGAGCAAGTTGCAGTGAGTCTATATCAGAGTACACGCATAGTATTTCTTCTTCTTATTATTATTGCTGTTATTAGTGAACTTCTATAGCGCCATTCTAGTAATGTTCTATGCATCGGTCGATAGTCGCTCCAGATTAGAATCGTAATCCGCCATTGTCAATCAAAAATAGACCAGTCCGGTTTTCCAGTCATGGCGGATAGGCAATAGAGATTTATCTGTATAGTATTGTGTGCGTTGCACTGTATTGTATTGTATCCAATGCATTAAATCATAGACATTATATTATAAGCTGTTGGCGACTGTTGGGCCTTACAAGGCAGCTTCTACAAAAGACGCTTGGGGATTTAAAGACGCAGTCTATGGTGCGACGCGACCAATGAATGGCCTTGTGTCTTCAAAGCACGGCTCCAAGAGACGCGTCATTAATGGACCCATCTGTAGGCAATTTATTTGTAAATTAGACAAAGATTGGCCGGGTTCGGTTACGTAGAAACGAACGACAGTGCCCACCCCGGGGGCTGAAGCCGGCAACGAGGAAGTGATGCTGAGAGAGAGAGAGAGAGAGAGAGAGAGAGAGAGAGAGAGAGAGAGAGAGAGAGAGAGAGAGAGAGAGAGAGAGAATGCGTGCAGTGAGCTCTCTATATATGCTTCAGAAAACCGGATGCAATGGAGAGACAACCTCTTAAAGTACCCCACATAGAGCAGAAAAAAATCAGTTCATTTAGTAGTAGTAGTAGTAGTAGTAGTGGTAGCAGTGGCAGCAGTGCTGTGGTAGCAGTAGTAGTGGTGGTGGTGGTGGTGGTAGTGGTGGTGCAGTGGTGGTGGTGCAGTGGTGGCAGTGGTGCAGGTGCAGCAGGTGGTGGTGGGTTGTGGTGCAGTGGTGCAGCAGCAGCAGCAGCAGCAGCAGCAGCAGCAGCAGCAGCAGCAGCAGTGGTGGCAGCAGTGGTGGTGGTGCAGTGGCAGTGGTGGCAGTGGCAGTGGTAGTGGCAGTGGTAGTGGCAGTGGTAGTAGTAGTAGTAGTAGTAGTAGCAGTAGTAGTAGTAGTAGCAGCAGTAGTAGTAGTAGTAGTAGTAGTAGTAGTTGTTGTTGTTGTAGTAGTAGTACTTCGTTGTAACGTACTTGCGGTCCGTAAAGCGCCGTTATAATATATAATGCATATGCCTCAGTCTATGGTACCCTTCATTGTCAAAAGCCATGCATGTGCGTGGTAGTTCTTAGTTGAAAGTCCTAAGGCCAGTCGAAAATTCGCGGTTCCGGCTAAGGAGGGTACAATGATCGGAACCAATTTCTTGAAACTGTTATTGGTATGTACATTGTACATAGCAGAGAATGATTGCTTGAAACTAAAAGACAATTCTGCTTATAGACTAATGCAATGCACAAAGTCAAACTCTGATGGCTAAGATAGATTTCGTTTCTCATATTATACATAGTCTGACTGGCTTAAATTCCCTTGTATCAAATCTAATCTTTATAGGGCCTCGACTACTTACTAAAATTGTAATGACATTTTTATATTCTGAATAAGGATTACAATTTGAATACTTTATACTTTCATTTGATTCACATACAAGGAAAGCTTGTTAAGATTTAGTTAACTTAAAAACTGTATTCTTATTCTAATTCTTATACTTAAAAGCGCTTTAGTAATGTACTAAAATAAAAATGAAGTGCTACTTATATGGGAAACATATAAAACTGAACTATTCACTTGTTTCTTGACATAAACTAATATTTGTAATAAACCATAATTATGGGCTGTAGAGTTTAAAATTCCACCTTGCACATTAAACGGAAATTGACATACTGCATTATCAACTTTTCCATCATTTGGAGCCTTAGACATCATGATTTAATATTGCTATCCAATACATTTTGCATTGTTTCAATATATCATCAATTAAGTTATTGTCAGACGACGATTAAATTATTGTCAGCCAATGAATATGTTATTATCGGTTCGGTGCATTTTCAAATTCTTCATTCTGAGATAAACTATTGGGACGTATGGACAAAATTGCATAACATTTAAGTGGGCATCTCGTTCTAAGATAACAGAAAGCAGTCGAACTGTGATGGATTGTATCTTCATATGAAAAATAGCCCTTTTTAATTTTCAACATATCGACTCCAGCATGCCTACTCCTTGCTTGAAATAGTCTGTCGATCCGGGTGCAAGCAGGTAACATCAACAAATCCACTGTACAAGACTTTCCGAGAATAGACGCAACTGTATTGCTTTGGTTTTCCGTTTCGATCCATTTCGTTTCCGACGTCAAGAATATGCGTCGGGGTCACGTGATTTCGCGGTCACGTGACCTCCTCCTCCGCCAGGCAAAGGCACCGTTGTCGGTCGGCGGTCGGTTACGCCATCTGGCGACTGAGGCGGCTGTCGCGCGGGTTTCGTCGAGGCGTCGGAACACCGGAAGGCGAATCGAATGTCGTCGCACATCTCCGAACACACTGACCTCTGCAGCAAAAGGTCAAAAGATCGAACGCCTCTGATCAATACGTGACTACTAGACTTTCAGATCTTATCTTTGATTCTGACGTCACAAAATTTTAGATTTAATTAGCATATAAACTTTATAAGTTAAAGTGTCTTAACCTGACACTGTGCACTCAGTGCTCAGATAAAGGATTGAAAGTGCTACACGAGTAAAAATAAGGCAATGTTCCAAGTTACCAACACGATATTTACAGTAGATAACGTATGGCTATGTCTTGTTTGCAGAAAGTGCATGACGTGCGCTATATACGAATAAAAATACTGTAAGGATCTAAGTTGTCGGCATGATATGCAGGTAACTTATTTTTTGTCTTGCTTGAAGAAAATAAATATAGCGCGCGATATATGAGTAAAAACATGATATTGTTCTAAGTTCCCGACATGATATGCAGGTCATTTATTTTTTGTCTTGTTTGAGGAAAATAAATAAAGCGCGCTCGCTATACAAGTAAAAACTCGGTACTGTACTAAGTTACCGACATGATATGCAGATTGATTTCGGCTGTCCTTGTGTGCCTTCCACACGAACTCTACGACGGCTACGATGGGAGACAGCGTCAACCCGACGACCAGTACGACGAATACCCCGCCGACGTTCTCGATCGTCAGAGCGTTTGCGTCCTTCTTCATCTTGTCCTCGGCGTCGCACTTCCCGCCGCCCCTGTCCTTTCGCCACCACTTGTTGTACAGCATCGAGAGGATCTGCTCCTCCTGGAGCCGGAGGATTGTATCCGACAGGAGGTCCCTGTACGGCGAACCTGGAAAGAAAGTAATCCACGCAACTCTTTGGAACGGATCTAGGATCTATTTGTCTACGACGGAGAAGACACACCAACAGCTTACGGCGAATTTTAATTTCCTATTTATATATGATGTTTTTGTTCACAGATATATGACACACACACACACACACACACACACACATATATATATATATATATATATATGCATATTACATATATACATGCATACTTATGTGTTTGTGTGTGTGTGTGTGTGTGTGTGTGTGTGTGTGTGTGTGTGTGTGTGTGTGTGTGTGTGTGTGTGTGTAAACAAACACATCTGCAAAATGTGTCACTTCAATAATTTCAAAGATGTCATTGAGCGCGAGATAAAATTTTAAAGATATTATTATTTTAGTAATTATAAAAAATAATGGCAGGGTTTAGTAGGATCTGCCCCGTGTGCATGGCAGTATAACAGCCATAACAGTATAACAAACACAGTTAACAATCTATCAATATAGCAATCGGTCAGTATGCCACCCGGCCATTCGTTCACATTATGGTACAGTATAATAGCAGAAAGTCATATGTTCTAATGACAATAGCGACTAATACGCGGAAATTCTGCAAATTAACGACAAGACACCACGCTAGCCTTATTATCATAGAAGGTGCCGTTTAATACGAGTACCTCTAGGTGTTCCTATCCCGTATCCTTTCGAATCGAGAAGGCCTCCCACTTGCGTCAGGTCGCAGTTGCGTTGTGTGATGTACTCGTTCATTCTGGATTCGAGGAGGAAGGCGTAGTCGCCCCGTCTTACCCGACGTATCCCCTCCTCGGTCGAATTGACGAAAACGCTCGGACTGAAGTCGTTCATGGCGTTCCACATCCGCTCGTAACTCTCGATTTTCGAAATCTACAAAACCAAAGCTGTCATCAGACGGTTTAGGACAGGCGAGGGACATGGCCATGGGTTGGGTTAACCCGTGGGTTAACTTTTCCATAGTATTGTTATGATGGGTTGGGTTGGGTTGAGTCAGAAAGTAAGTCATAGTTTAAGCAATTGTAACCTCTGATTGATCTCTTGAATGACCTGTTCTTTTGCGGATAGATTTTTGAAGTACCATCTATTGAAACCCTTACGCATTAGAACTGGTGCTATAAAAGTGCATAATTATTATTATTACTAGTATTACGGTTGGTTGGGTTGGGTCAAGCAACCCTATTGCCGGCATGGGTTGGGTTGAGTTGGGTTGAAGATTTGATGGGTTGGGTTCTAAAAAATGGACCCGTCGACCAGTGGCGGCTCTAGGATTTGGCAAGTGGGGGAGCCGTTGGGGGGGCAACTTCTAATCATGGGGGGCCAACCATGTGTTGTTTAATGTATGTAGCATTAAGTATAGGGTCCCAACTGGGGGGGCCACTGGGGGGGCCAGGCAGTCAATAGGGGGGCACGGGCCCCCCTGGCCCCCCCGGTGGAGCCGCCACTGCCGTCGACATCTCTGGTTCAGGATTTCCATTATTAATTCGTAGCCAAATTATCGAGATACTCGTAACCCGGTTTAGCCGATAATAGAGACATACGAAATAATTATTACTGAAAAGTACAGTAGATGTGCCATTGTGAACGATTCTTTGCAAAAGAACCCTGTAACAGCACCAAGAGAGATCACACACGCAAACTGTTCAAGAAGAGAATGAGATCGTGAAAGAAAACGATTTTTAGTTCAGGGGTTGGAGACAAATGGAACAGTTTGGACGAAAGGACAGTAACAGTTGAAACAATAATTAATTAATGGATTCAAAAGTAAGTTATCTAGGAGAACTGAGTTAGTAGTAGGTGTAGGGTTATAACAGAGGTTTTCACACAGGCTAACTTAGCTCCCTAAGCCATTTGAAAATAGCGCTATTTTATGGTTAGGCTACCTGAAAGAAAGTCATCGTTGAACCGCCGTACAACGTTCCGTATTTGATCTCTCGCTGTTTCGACAGGTCTTCGGCGCTTTCAATCGGCGATTTCATCCTCTCGACCGTCAGGAAAGCGGCTAGGTTAGCGGTGTAGGACGAAATGAGAATGAGTGTGAAGAACCACCAAATGCCGCTAACCAAACGCGTCGAAACTGCCCGAGGCGCTACCTCGGAACCTGGCCAAAAAACAACTTCAATTAAGTCCTCTAATTAGAGTAATTAACCACTCAGTTGCTTTATCCATTAGGCACAGTAGGCACTGTACCTATGGCCAGCAGAGTTCTCAGGGCCTACGAAAGCCAGAAAATAAAAGCATTGAGAACTCAAATATACTGTAATATTTCGCCTAAAAAAATATGGCTGAAATTGAAGATACAAATTAAATAACGTCTGTAACTCTATAACAATCAACTATAAACCAACGGTTCGCAAACATTTAAAGGTCTCTTGCGTGGTTGCCCCTTATAATTTTTTTAATGACTCGCGGATCTTATAAAATTTGATTTTAAATTAACTGTAATTAACACATACAGTATAGGCTAATTGTTTTGTCAATCAATCATTTAATCAGAAATTGCAGATCTTAGCCATCAAATTTAAATTCGAATGGAATCAGCGCTCTTAGAGCCATCAGTGTGTTTGGTGTTCTGAGGCGTTGGTGAGATATCTTGAGAAAGTCATGTCTTTACGGTCCCCTGAAACTGCTTGGCTGTCCCCTATGGAACCGCGGACCCCAGTTTGTGAACCACTGCTATAGACAGTGCAAGATGAGCTCTTTAGCTATGTTACAGTAGGCCTATGCTAACTTTTCGACTTTTTGCATTAGCTGCGGAGAACCGACGAAATACAAATATGCAGGAGAGTGAACGTCGATACCTTGTTGCATCAACGAACCAACGGTGAACCAGAGACTGTTCAGGAGTGTGAACTGGTTTTCGACCACATCGCAGTCCTGATTGCACGGATGGGGATTGTACCACTCGTACGGACTGAACCTCGCGAGCACAAACAGGCAGAAACTGACGACCAGATAGGCGGCCAGCATGTACGTCCAGATCTCGAAGGAGAGCGGAGAGAGAAACGAGAACAGACCGGGGTTCTTCTTCTCCGGTTTCTTGAACAGGATGCTGATGCCGAGGTTCATAAAGGGCTTCGTAAAGTCGATGACCTGCTCTCGCATGTAGCTGATCGTCAGCGACGCCACGGCTAGGTCAGCCTTCTATATATAAGATAGAAACGGAAATACTGTAGAAATGGATCTACAACCTCGACCCAGTGTTTAATCTAGACTCTTGGACTCCGGGGGGGGGGGAACTCAAAAAGCCGGGGAACTGACAAAGCTGGGGGGAATTCTGCTAGGGGCCGCTGTTAGTCCATGCAGTACTCCAAAATTTCCGGGGGGAATTTGAAATTTCCGGGGGAAAAGGGCGATTTCCCCCCGGAAACGGAACCTATTGCATTGGTTACTTTTCTACCGTCAATAGGCCTAACTGGTTTAAGAAATTAATGTACATGCAACTAATACGGTGGGTCGGGTCAGGTAACGTAACCCTATTGCTTTCGTGGGTTGGGTCTGAATCATGATCGGTTGGGTTTTAAGAAATGGACCCATTTCCATGTCTGCGTAGCGTAACCACTGGGCACTGGACCCATATTATGGCTGGAACCCGTAGTGGAACTTGCGCAAAACCGTAGAGTATTTTGGAGGGGGCAGATGGCATGATCAAAGAGAATGTGGCGAATGTTTTTTGTTCATCGGAGACTTTTTAGTTGAAAATGTCGATCCCCCTATTCATTCCGGAACCCTGGCTACGCCCAGGGATATTTCTAGGATTGTGAATTTGGGGGAGTCGACCTCAAATTGTGTGTGTGGGGGGGTGTCCGGAGCTAATTAGTATGCATTTTGTATGCATACCATTGTCACATTACCAAATTTTGGAGGGTGTCGACCTCAAATTGGGGCTGTTGGGGGAGCGTTAAAGGGTGTGAAAATATCCCTTGCTACGCCGCTGCTTATAATGTTAAAATTTTATAAATAAGCGTTCGAATTTGTGGCAGGCACATTATTATGTAACGTATCAAAAGTTATTAAAGGCATTCAGACGATTCAGTGCATGACAACATCAACAAAAACAGCGACTATAACTACTACAACGACGACGACAACGACAACGACGTAGCAACAACAGTAATAGTAAATTAAGACTTGTACCGTTTTAACGTTTTCTGCTACATCAATCAATCAATCAACTTCTATAGCGCCACTATCATAATGCCCATCAAGCTACATATTCTCCGCATATGAAGAGGACAATAATTCGAATCAACGTAAGGTAACAGTAAAGGCAGTCTTGTAGGACCCGGCGCTGATCCGCGTGTACTAGGCAAGCAGCGATGTATATGGCTTACGCCATCAATCCAAACTTTGATTTCTCTAGACCCACGTTTTACCTTCGCAGCTTAATGCTGCTGCCAATCTATCGACGTCTAAGCGATGAACGCGTCTTTGTTGGTCGCCGGCACCACAACTCGATCCCGGGACGGCCACCCATCCAAGTACTAACCTCGGACGACGTTGCTTAACTCGGGGTGTTCAGACAGTAACAGGTGGTACAACGCAAATTAAGTAGACCGGATACATATACAGAAGCAAGAAATCACCTTTAGGATGAGTTCCTGAACCATGCCGTTCCATTCCTGCTTAGGCCCCTCTGGGGCACCGTACTTTCCGTCTTCAACCAGCTTGATGGTGTAGTTGAAAAGAAGTATCCTTGAAACTTCGGACAACAAATCAACGCAAAATCCCTCAAAACGATCGTTCCCTTTTAGGATACCTTCCTTATCCGCTTTCATCATAATGTACGGCTGCTCCTGAATTTAAAAAAAGAATGTAAGGTTATATGAACAGTGTAAATAGTAATTAATAATAATAATAATAATAATAATAATAATAATAATAATAATAATAATAGCCATATGCGCTCACACATCTCTCTATTCCAACTTCTCTTTGTCCGCCACAGCTGTTATCTTTGATTTTACAAAAAACCAAGCACAATTCGCAGTTTACGTTGCCATAGCAACACACCTATCAAATTTTAGTTCTTCACGAGTCTTTGTCCTAAAATCGTCATGACAATTAAACAACATATTAATGCAGGAAACAAAGAGGAGGAATGGAAACAATAGAGTCCCGAACCTGTCTCAGGATAGACAAATTAATGATGATAATGATAATGATGATGACGACGACGACGACGACGATGATGATGATGACGACGATGATGATGATAAATTCCTAATGCTTGTTATAATAATAATTCTGATTGTCAACTAAGGTAACAGTAATAATGCTTTTGGGTCTGTTTACAAGAGAGGGACTTGCCAGTATCGTTGTAACAACCAGTGTTTTGTGCTTAAGGGAGTCGGCAGCCTCTTCGATTTGTTCGGAGTATTTCTTTGTGATGTTTAGACCTTCGGTTGCGTCCCATGATCCGATCTGTAACGAAGATCACTTCGAAACGTTTGTTAATCCTATACTATACTACCCTATACTTAATGCTACATACATTAAACAACAAATGGTTGGCCCCCCATGATTAGAAGTTGCCACCCCAACGCCCCCCCACTTGCCAAATCCTAGAGCCGCCACTGAATAGGTCGATAGTAGGTCTATCGAGGGAAGAGCCGCGTATTAAGATATCTGGTTCATTATGCAACAGGTCTTATAGACATCAAAAACAAGTTTTACAATTAAATCGCTGTGTGAGAGAAGCCAATTGAAGGCCTGTTGTATAGAGGGTTTATTGGGCGTTGATAACGAAAATTTAATCGATTTGAAAAAAATATCCGACAAAATCCACACTTTCCTCTTGCCCCATCTTTACTGCTTTAATATTGGCAAGAATAATCAATAATATCATTCTAAATTTCGATCTACAGGCAGTGGCGGCTCCACAGAGGGCCAGAGGGGCCCGTGCCCCCTATTGAGTGCCTGACCCCCAGTGGCACCCCTGTTGGGACCCTATACTTAATACTACATACCTAACAACAAACGGTTGGCCCCCATGATTAGAAGCTGCCACCGCAACGGCCCCCCTACTTGCCAAATCCTGGAGCCGCCACTGCTTTGGGCACATTGCACGAAATACCCCTATGGCTTTATATAGAAGTGTTCGCTTTTTCTGTACAGTAGTCTACGCCCAAGTGAACATACAATATATATATATATATATATATATATATATATATATATATATGTACAGTACCTCCTACCTTGTCTAACCCGTGATTTGTCATTTCTATCAGATCCAGAGTGAACCAGGATCGCTTTCCTCTATAATCGAGCTTCACCGGACCAGATAGACCCTCGAATTGCGTCTAAATATCCATTATAAAAGCAATGCAGACAACTCTGTATATATGAGAAAAGGGCTCTTGTTATAAACGATATACCATACCGTCTGCTTTACCTGAGTCACGTGTCCCACGCGAAGTGAGTTGAAATGAAATGAAAGGCCGCTTAAATAGAGACAAATTTTATTGGCTGCCCAAACCTATGGCATCTAGTTGCATATTTCAACTTTTGTTCTATTGTTGTGTTATCTACTGCTATTTTGATTATTTATTTTGATTATTTATTTATTTAAATTATTTATCTATTTTGATTATAGTGTATTACTTAGAGGCATATGCAGTTGTAGATTCACCGCTTACAACCAAAATGTATTGATTGTCATCTATATTGATATCATATTGATTTGCTTTCAATGCCTCAAGATATCTGTATATAGGGGCCTACGCCGATAATAACGTTTAGCATTTCTCACGCAAAATGTACGCGAACATTTCATGGAAAACGATGAGTAGAAAACTTATCAATGTTCCTATAATAATAGTAATAATAATAATAATAATAATAATAATAATAAATTATTATTTTTATGCACTTTATATAGCACATGTTCTAATACTCTATGGGTACCAGTCGATGGTGCTCCCGGTTCATCCGTAACGGACCAGGTCATTCCAGTGGAAAATAGCGAAGCAGAGAGCTTTGGAAGTTAAAGCTAATTCCAACAGAAGACATGAACTGTTTTATGTGTAGCTATTGTTCCAAAAGAGTTGACAGAGAGCACGAATATATGTATATCTACTCACATATATATATAATATATATGTCACAAAATATGTGTGTATATATATATGTATATATATATATATATATATATATATATATAGTATAAGATGTAGGTGCACATGTCAAGTTGTCAACGTAATCTTCGTGAAGAGACTCGTATAATCTTCCTAATCCGTCTGCTTTAATATCTGTTGGCAGCTTAAACTCCTGTTAGTTCATTCGAATTTCGAATGCTCTCTCTCCCCTCTCTCTCTCTCTTCCCTCTCTCTTCCCCTTCTCTCTCCCTCTCTTCAGTATCAATTACTTTTCCATTAGACTATATTCGCCAACTCGGTCTTCGTTCCCGGTCGCAAAGTCGTTGTCACCAAGACGGCGTCGACTTAGCATGCGAACGTCTCTGGCCGCGCGGGGTTAGCGGACGAACGGACGAACGGACGGACGGGATCGGACAAGCGACGGACCGTCATCGATCAGGGCCTGTCATCGACCTCTCGACGGGGGTGGGTCACCCTCGTCGGCGGGATGGGAACAAAGGCTCGACGGGCGCTCTCTTGTGCCCCGTCGGGCAATTCCGGCTGTCACTCTTCACGGCCGAAACGGCCGGCCAGACGGCCAGCCAAGAAGCGTATCATAAATAAATGGAAGTCTCCCGGGCATCAGCAACTGCGGACGAAATCTGGCGTGACCCTTCGCGGACAAGACAGTCCGCGGGCAAATAACGCCGCGCCGGCAAATTATTACGCGCTAATGGTAAATCCATGGCGGAAAACTGTTGACGTTATTCGGTCTCTGTCGATCGATGTGAGTCATGAAAAAACCAAAGGAGATAATCAGAATCCAGACCATTGGCGTATCAACTGGGGTGGGGAGGGCGTCCTCCTATTCTGGCTAGGAGGGGGAGGGGTAGGTAGCATGAGATTGTGAGAATGAACGAAAGAAGTTCAGAGCAGCGCACGCGATTGACATGACAGCGTTTTTCTGCTCGGCAAGACTATTTCCTCTTGAAAACATGAAATGTCGACGTGTTCCTGTTCCTCCTATATCGGAGTACTGGTTACGCCGCAGACAAAAACGCTGGGCGTTTTAAGTCCAAAAAATGAATTTTAAAGATTGCGAGAAAATCAACACGCACAGATTTCCAGCATCAACTGTACATTATAATACTACTTCTACTACTACTACTACTACTACTACTACTACTACTACTACTACTACTACTACTACTACTAATAATAATAATAATAATAATAATAATAATAATAATAATAACTCGTGGTGGAGACATATAAGATTGTGAAACACTGAAACTGCAGTCCTTTTATCGTCGAGATGTTTTTAGAAAAAAAATAGAATATTAATCGACAAGCGATAACCCAGCAAGTAATTGGATATTCCCTCCTCCGTCACTAACCGGGCAATCTTATTAAATTGGAATATCGCTACTTATAAATTATTTAAGATATTCATAGGTTTTAAGATTACACAGTAAGACTACAATGTGAATGAATGGATGGGTGGAACATACATAGCGGTTCTCACACAGGTCAGACCGGTTAAAAGTTAACGCAAATATTTTTACTTGATCACCTCTGTCGCTTGCCTCATCAGCCTGGTTTCTCACTATGCAAGGATGACCTCTGACCTCTGACCTATACAGCGTTTGTTATGCTATTTAGAAAAGACCAAGCTGCTTTTAAGTCGTGCAATAATCGATTGGACGGAAGCGAAAACATCCATTATCACATAGCCTTGTCGGCACTGTACATACATACATACATACATACATACAGTACATACATACATACAAAGATACATACATACATACATACAGCACATACATACATACAAAGATACATACATACATACATACATACTTACATACATCATACTGTACATATAATTACGAATACATTCTTTTACTGCATACATATGCATTAAAATGTATATATATATACATATATTTGTATATGATAGTAACACATGTTCTACCATCTTCATGTAGTTTATAAGACTGTTTCCGTGTTCCCATGGTTTCGGTTTGGAACACGATAATGACGTCATGCGTACGTCGCGAGCACGTGACAGTTCGGTCAGCGCCTTCGTAAACAGTTGGACTGCGTCGTAGAAGAGAGCGGTTTCAGTCTGTACGTCAATAAACATACTGGCTTTGGAATCTCTTGTCAATGATATTTTTCGTATAACCAGCATATAATCGTTCTTTTAATCTATTTACAGCGTACCTAATAGCATTAATGTAATTATAATAAAGTCTTCCGTGATTCGGCAAAGTATGCCCTCCGTGAGACCCACTTACAGTATGTTTCACACCTCTTTGGCTTGACCTGTCCACCGTAGATTGCTCCTCGTTGATTTGGACTGACTCTTCTGGCCGGACTCATATGGCTCTAATAATCGTCTTGGATTTGGCGTGCCATAGGCAGTGGCGGCTCCAGGATTTGGCAAGTGGGGGGGGCGTTGGGGCGGCAACTTCTAATCATGGGGGCCAAACATTTGTTGTTAGATATGTAGTATTAAGTA